>LPNX010675877.1:531310-555619 GCA_001517045.1 Pseudotsuga menziesii
AAGGCAGCCCACGATTCTCCTTTATCAGGGCATCAAGGTTTCTTAAAGACCTACCGGCAGATCAGAGAGAGGTTCTCATGGAAAGGCCTCAAGGGGGAAATTATGCAGCATGTTCGGTAATGTAGCATCTGTCAGCAGAACAAGATTGAGAACACCCATCCAGCAGGGTTACTCCAGCCACTACCGATTCCAGAACAGAAGTGGGAAAGCATCTCCATGGACTTTATTTCAGGCTTGCCCAAGGTCCAAGGGCGAGATTGTTTATATGTAGCAGTTGACAGACTGACCAAGTTTGCACATTTCTTCTCGATATCATCAGACTACTCGGCAGCTCAAGTAGCTGAGTTATTCTTCAGGGAGGTCTTCAGGTTACACGGGTTACCTAAGACCATTGTCAGTGATCGGGATAGCAGAGTCACGGGTGCCTTCTGGCAGGAACTGTTCAGATTGGTGGGGACCGAACTGGCTACTAGTACGAGTTATCATCCCCAGAGTGACGGGCAAACAGAAATAGTCAACAAGTGGATCGAAGGATATTTAAGGAACTATGTTGCAGGGCAGCAGCGAACCTGGATCAAATGGCTACACTTAGGAGAGTATTGCTACAATACTACCTATCACATGTCTATTAAGATGACTCCTTTTAAGGCATTATATGGTTACGAGGCCTTGGACTATGCAGATTTGGCATTTGGAGATAGTAGGGCTCCTAAGGCTAAGGATTGGATACAGGGCAGTCAGGACATTCTGAAAATATTGAAGGAGAATTTACAAACAGCCCAGAATCAACAGAAGTTGTATGCTGACAAACACAGGATTGAGCGGAGCTTTGAGGTAGGGGATTTAGTATGCTTAAGGCTCCAGCGTTACAGATAGTCATCACTTAAGAAGAAATGAGCAGAGAAGTTAAAACCCCGCTTCTATGGACCATACAGAATAATCAGGAAAGTGGGAGAGGTGGCATATGAACTAGAACTTCCACAGGAAAGCAAAATTCACAATGTGTTCCATGTATCTAATCTGAAGAAGACCCTTGGGCAACACATTGCTCCATCCACCGAATTGCCTCCTTTAGATGATGAAGGACTACTGATACTGATTCCCGAACGGATCATACAGATTAGAGAGAGGAAGCTCAGGAACAGGATAATCCGAGAATACTTGGTTCAATGGAAGGAACTACCACCAGAGGATGCCACCTGGGAAGGTGAACAGGTATTGCAGCATCCCAGTTTGAAGTTGCTTGAGGACAAGCAATCTCAAGCGGGGAGGACTGTAATGTTCTCTTCCAATTAGGCCTTGAGGCCCAAAACCGCTAACCTATGTGATTCCTGTGGGTTCGAGCGGTTACTGACAGCTAGGGAATCAGCTAAGGACTGATGCCATCCATAGAAGATCTAGGGCATCATCATTAGGTCAAGAAGGGCCACCGGGGCCAAAGGCCACCTTCGTGCATGCCATCCAAGCATTATTTAATGATGCATGCACTCTTTAAGTCTCCATCCGCATGCATGCAAGTCAATGGCAAATTAGAAGATAAAATGACCTAATTAGGTCAAAGATTAGGGTTTTCGCAGTTGAACGTTATAAATAGAGGATAAAGCGAAAGGAGACTTCACTTTTGATTATGATTATTTTGGGAGCTCTTGGTAGCAGCACAACGTGCCGCACAGCAGTTGGGGTTGGAGACGGAGTCTTCAGCTAATGGGATTTCGGCAGTGAAACATCTGTCCTAGTCTTATTCTAGGTAAGCCATACAGGTTCACCACTTGTTCTTCATTCATTCATAAGTTATCTAGTATATGGTATAGATCGTTGCAGGTACACGTGTGCAGCCGTAAGGGGGGGTTTTCAGCCAGAAAGCCCTAATCAGTTGCTGGGCCTTCAGATCTCAGCTTTACTCCGAAACTCAGGCACCATTCTCATCATCAGCATCATACTCCGGTACCCGATGATTATCAGATCCGTCCGTGCTCATCCGGAGCAGTTATCAGCAGTTTCGGGATCCCAGGAGCGTGAGCAGCTGTCTCTCTGGAGCAAGTCGCTATCTTGCCTAGAGGTCTCAGAAATCCCGCATGTACCAGGCATTCTCTCTGGCATGGGAAGGCTATCAGTCCTGCAAATCGGCAGCGTCATCGGACACCTCCTTCACTGAAAGCGTCACCCTTTTCTGACTGGGGTTCTTGCTGCTGGGGGTTCACCGGAAGCAGAAGAGATCTGCCCATCTTCGATCCAGTTCTCGGTGCTTGCATACTTTCTCCTAAGCAGTTTAGCCGGTTTATCAGTGGTAAGTGTTCATTCTATCTCACAAACCCTAACCCTAATTTTTCCTATAAAATAGGGATTTTTGCATGGCAGTTTGCATGCCCAGTTGTATCAGCATATTTGCTTAGAAATAGAAAATATCGGGATTTGGGATATTACATGAATCTTCTCCTGGTGAACCTAAACACCCTATGCTCTGATCACATGGCCCAAGTATAAATTCTCTGTAAGGCTGAATTCGCATTTAGAGGCCTTGGCATATAAGGACTGCTCCTCCATAATGCTCATAATTTCATCTAGGTGCCTCACATGTTCTTCCCATGTCCCGTTGTATATAAGGAGTTCATCGAAGAACACCAACAAAAATTTCCTCAATTGTTCCCTAAAAATATGATTCATGTAGGACTAGAAAGTAGCATGCGCGTTGGTTGACTCAAAGGCATAACCAACAACTCATAGTGCCCATAGTGGCATCTGAAAGTAGTCTTGTGTATTTTGTGATCTCAGACTTTGATCTAATGATAACCCGATTGAAGATCAATCTTTGAAAAATACGCTGCCCCATGCAACTCATTTAACAACTCAAATCTGAGGGATAGGATACTTGTTCTTGACGGTCTTCCTATTCAGTGCTTTGTAGTAAATGCACATTCTCATTGTTCCATCCTTCTTTTTGACTAAAACAACCAAGGATGCAAATATACTGGAATAGGGTTTGATGTGTCCTATGGCTAATAGCTCCTTAATAGCTTTCTCAATCTTATCTTTGAATTTCTTTGGGTGTCTATAGGCAGTGGTGATCATTGGTTTAGCCTACTCCAATTCAATGGTGTGCTAGAAGCCCCTCTCAAGAGGTCTTCTTGAAGGAATCTCTCTAAACACTCTGCCATGTTTCCCTAATAAGGCTTGTATGTCTACATGATATTGTTGGCTGTCATATGAGGTCTTCTAAGTTGTGATCATGCATTCTTCTGCATAAGCTATATCCCCGTGCTTGAATAGTGCTTCCATTCTCTTGGAGGAAACAACTCTTGGGCCGCCATTGGAAATGTCCCTCAAAACTATTTTCCTGCCATTTGCTGCATTGAATCCTAATTCCATGGTTTGATAATTCTGCGAAATAGTACCTAGTGTACTAAGCCACTGTTCACCCAAAACCACATTAGAATCTACTAGATCGATCACGTAAAAGTCATCAGTGATGCTGTAATTCCCCATTGTCACTATCAACTATAGAGCCTTCTGCATGCATTGTAATATGCGCCCACTGGAAACCTCCACACTGAATCCCTTAATCTCCTCTGTAGGGATGCCTCTCTTGGTCAGCGAGGCCGAGTCTATGAAATTGTGGGTGGTCCCACAATCTATCAGGATTGTAACTCGTCGCTCTTGTATAACTCCCCTAACCCAAAAAGTGTTGATCCTGGGAACACTTGATAAGGCAATAATGGTTCCACTCTGAGTTTGTACTTGTGGCGGTTGTACCTACACCTATGTCCTGGTTCCCAAGGTTCTTTGCAGTTGAAGCATAATTTTCCTTCCCAGTTCATTTCAGGTCTCATCATCCATCTTGTTCTTTCGGTTTCCCCTTTTTGGAAGGGCTTCTTATGTTTTCCTTTCTGAGGAATGAAAGATTTGGATTGGATTTTTTTTTTGGACTACGTCCTCCATGTCTCTAGCTCTAATGATGGCATCTTGTAATGTCGCGGGTTTGAAGGCCTTAACTCAATAACATAGTGGCTCGGATAATCCCTCAGTGAACAACATGATAATTTAGGCTTTGATACATCTATCTCCATAACTGCAAGCCTCTAAAACTCTGAATTGTAGGCATCTACTATATTTGCATGCTTTAGTTGTGCCAACTCCTTGAAATGCAGCTCTAGGTCTTTCCTGTCAAACCTGTCCATCAGCGGCTGTGTGAAGTCTAGATAGGATGTAATACTGGCATGCCCCAGAGTGAGCAATCCATGATACCACCACTCATGGGCCTTTCCCTCCAAGTGCAAGGAGACATTTGATCGCTTCTACCTCCTTCATGGGGTTGAGTTGGGAATACATATCCAACTTCTGAATTCAAGCTCTAGTTGTGCCTCCGTAGACCCATCAACGGAAGGGATAATCAGCTTCCCAACCTTCCATTATAGATCAAAGTTTTGATGGCCCATGTTGAAGTCTATGGGTTTGTTTCTCTACTTGATGGTACATAACTCCTGTAATGTTAGTGTTGCATGAAACTCAGCCTCGAGAGTCTGGTACTGCCTCAAGTAATCATTAAAACTGTCTCCAACAATGGCTGGCCTTGATTCCCTATCTTCTACCCATCCAAGAACTAAGGTGAGAGGGGTTTAGGTGTCACTATACTAGCTGTTCGAGTGTTGTGCTGAATGGGGACATTAGTGTTGCTCCCTTCTGCATGTTTCCCATTGGTCCCATTGTTGCCGTTTTTGTTTCGGTTGGCCCGAGTACTAGTGATCAACGGAACTAGCTGTTGCTGCTCCCTTGCTAGATCATTCAAGATGTTAAAGGCATAATTACATATATTGTGTCGGTGAATATATCGCTGAGGGTCTGGAATGAAACTTATCGGCAACATTGGCGAAAATGTTGGAAAATATTGACAAATCCCGTAAAGCATAGAAAAATACAAAAGTAACCATTTTTTCAATTTTTTAAACATTTAAAGCAACAACAACATGAAATAAACTCATTGCTACATAAATATGAAAATACAACTAATATATAAGATGCATAAGATGTCAAATGGTGGATCATGATCACATATCGACTATAAACTGAAAATACTGAAATATGTTCCTGATGGAATGATAGAAAATCACATCAAATGATGAAAATAAATGTCTCTCAAGAGATGAACCATCATGACTCATGAGGCATTTAGATACTACATAGTGCAATGATAAATAGTAGGAATCATCGTTCCCTCTACCCCTTTTATAGGCAAGGGGCACCACTATTCCTTTGGAAGCAGAAGGGGGTCCTATAGGTGCTTTGGATGAGTTAGGCGTCAAATTGGAAGCTCCAACTGCTCGGGCTATGGTGGAAGGTAATGGGGCTGAGGTGGAAACCAGTGTGAGTTATCTCCTCCCATAACTACATAGTACATATTATAAAAATTATTGCCTATATTGGGATCCTATTCATCAATAGCATCCTATGCCCCCCTCTTCTAGGTTCTAGCCCTTTCCTCTACTTCGAATCTCGAAGTTGATCCTCCAATGACATTAGTCAACACTACAATTTTGATGAAACTTCCTGTTACTGGTTGAAATGGCAGTCCAAGCCACCGGTAAGCATATGAGGATGTAGTGACCACTGTCACCTTAGTCAACTCCTCCCAACTGCTTCGGAAGCCGAAGCCTCCTAGGCGAGAGCCCTATTTTGACTCAAGACACTAAACACCAAAATATTCTCTTTTGAGGTTGTCAGTGACTAGTGCCTAATGGAGTCTAGAATGTGAGTAAAAGGAGTTGTATGATTTGTATGGTTATTATTGCAGCAGTATATCAGCCCAAAGGTTAGCCTTATCCCACTATGTAAACAACAAACACATAGGCAAATGTCATTCAAGTATAAGCATTTATCATTGCCCAGGCCCCAAAAACATAAGTTCAACAGTACAAGCATGGAATAAATAGTTATGACATGTATGCATTCAGTGGCAAAGGTTGTCACCATTAGGTTAGGTCATACAAAGGTGCAGGATGAACAGATTAGCAGCCAACCACTTGCTATGAAAAATGTCATAAAGCATAATATCATCGCCAAGTATAATATATCACAGTCCTTATCATTATTACTATAGTCTCAGATTTTAATTGTAAGCAACATTTACCATGAGACAAATAATGAACAACAACACAACCAATGTATCAGTTATGTATCCACATCCATGTACCAATACTGCTCAAATACCCCCTGCAATGCTTCCCAACCTATTCTGAACTGACTTTTGCTATCCACTAGTGTACTTTGCTTTATGACTTTTGTCAAACACATAGCCAAACACAACTTTGACATTGCTGTAGAAGTTTTCTTTCAAAATGAATTCTGGGTTGTATGTTGGTTGTTGCTTGGGATTATGAATGATGTTTCAGAATGCATATATGACAATGTTTAACACTTCGAAACACACGAAACTTGGATATCTTCAGCATATAGTACCATTCTAAGTCACTGGGTTCGTCGTTTTTTTTCCTTGAAAATCGAAAATCGGCGAATATTTAAGTCAGCTGAATTTTTCCTTCAAGTTCAGCGCATTTTATTCCAAACTCGCCGCCATATAATCTCCATTGTGAAGCCGTCCTGTATTCTCCATTGATCTCGTCGTGTATTCTGGACTAAAGCCGTCGTGAAGCATTGAAATCGTCGATTCTCTCAGTGTGTGTGAAATCCCTGGCTAGCTTTCCACACTATGCAGAGGGTCGTCGCTGCTGTGAATTCGAAAAGAGGACACAAGCAGACTCGCAAAAGAAGACAGTCGCAGACTCCCCAGGGTCGTTTCCATTGAGTTGTGAATGGCAGGCTTATTCCATTGAACTGTGAATGACGGGCGGCCGACTCCGGTGGCGACCGTAGGTTTGTTTTTGCATTCAAATATTTTATTTGTTTTAGGTTCATATGTTTACGTTATTATTTATCATTAAACTTGTTTGTTGCTTGTGATGTTGGACATAAAATATTAATAATTTTATTATTATTAATATTAAAAAACTTAATTAATATTATTTCTCATCTCAAATTTTCTTATATATACTTAATTTTATTATATATATATAGTAGTATACTAAAACCAAATTAACGTTAACACTAAATTATTCAAACTAATATTAATATTAACACAATACTATAAAATGTTAAATATTAATATATATTTTTTAATTTTATAGTCTCTTGAATTTAATGCCGAATTTTATCACCAAAATTTTCATTGCCGAATTTTAGTTGAATTTCAAAGTCGCCGAACTCGAACACAAATTCAAACCAGGTGACTTAGGTACCATTAAACAACTCCAAAATACAAGTATATAACTAAAACTGAATCTTTCTATGAACTACTACAGAAATTTAAGATGATTGACTAATTCAAACTTACAAGCTTACATCAGATCTGTGGTTAAAGTAGGATTGGCTGGTCATGAAATGCAAAGATTGCTCTTCTCATGGGTGTTCCCAATGAATTGAAAGTGGCTGTAGGTGAGAGCAACCACCGAGCAATGATATCTCGTTCTTTCCTAGCACATTCTGGTGCCCCCAACTGACTCTAAACTGCTGCACCTCACTGCTGTAGGTGACTTGAAATATATGTGGCCACTTCTTGCACTGAATAGTCCCCTTTTAAGCCACTATTTGTCTGAGCTTGGATGCTAGCAGAAAATGGAAACAAGTCTAAACACCCAACAATGGAACACAGTCCCCTTTGCAAATACTTGATCCTCTTTGTTGAGTAATACTTGATTATATCTCGAGAAACCATCTAACATATTCATTATTCCTAATCCTGTGATCCTTTGTAATAAATTTTCCATGTTAGGAAGAGGATAATTGTCTTTCTTACATGATACATTTACGTTCTTGAAATCAAAACATAGTCTTATTTCACCCTTTTTCTTTCTCACCACTACCAGGTTGGACAACCATGTTGATTGCCTAGTTGGAGCAATTATTCCTACCACCAATTGTTAGGATTATTCATCCTCCCTCGTCCAAATTTGGTCATATGTCTAAATCAGGAGTCATGTCTAAATTGGGAGTCCATCCAGTGTATTTTTAGTCACTAGCACCATTGGGTCCACTTGGTCTAATTGGGGCACATGTTTCAATTACTAAAGTGTGGGGAACACTAATTGAGGCCTACTGCCACTGATTGCACTTGATTGCATCAGTTTAGGAGCCTCCTAGACCAATCCCTACAATTTAGGAGCCACTGGGAGTGCCGAAACCAACCAAGGTCAGTTCAGTTCAGTTGATGACTAGTCAAGCTAAGTTAGGAGTCATTTACAATCAATTCTAGTCCTCTACATTCAATTAGCGCTAGTTTTACATGGCTGCACTCAGGAGGGGCGCATTTCTCACCTAACAGAGTCAGTTAGCCTCAGTCAACACTGAATGTAACACTTGAGTTGTGTTTTAGAACTCTGATGAACTCTGGTTATGGTTTAGACAAGGTCAGTTAACTATTGAGTCCTCCGATAGTGATCTAGACAAGGTCTTAGTTACCTACAGTCAAGTAGAGTCTAATCAATTCGAATTTCCTCATGTGGATTCGAATTGCATGTGGCTATTAAAGCCATTGTATTTCATTGTAATTATTATCTAATTACTCTTTGATTAATGAAAAGCATTCACAGCTGCAAGCCATTTTTGCATTGTTTCATTCTTCAATAATTGAGTAAATTGTGTGATCTATCTTGTGAGTTGTGTGTTTGTCCACAGATCTATGTGCTCAATTTAATACCAATATCTTTTGAAGCTCTTGCTGACCAAGGGGAAGTAACTTTTGATTGATTTTCCTCAACTTTTGTTTGAAAGGCTTTGCTTCTTCTTGCAAAGGAATCGTATGTTAAATGCGATCTCCTTAAACGCAAAGACATCTTTGATCTGGGGCTTTTTTTGGATCCAATGTTTATCACTATGTAGTCCCCAAGCTTAACTATTTCTTTCTTTAGCTTATACTTAACATTTCTATCAAAGTTTCTTTCTAAGGAGGTAAGATATTTGTAAATGGGGTTTCAACTTGGGGTTGCCCCTTTAGGGTACTCTTCTCCTTGAACTAGCCAATCTATATCAATATCATCAAACTCCTTTACATGGTTGATGAATATTATGATTTGCTTATTGTCAAAGGCTTGCCGATGTTCAAGGTTATTTGGAACAGAACGTCTAAAATTTATTTCCAATCTCCCTCCTTTTTTTCAATTCTTCACAAGGAATCAAGGTTGAGGCTAAGACAACTAGCATATGTGCTTGGTGATTCTCATCTCTAGGGATTCCATCTAAAGATAAAGCATCAAATAGTTCCATCATATCCCAAACACTGTTTCTATACTCTTCAATCTTCATTCTTGCAAGCAAACATGTTCTTTCTTGAAGGATTACTAGATTGAAGTCACCTTTAATTTTCAATACTTTAATCCCCTTATCCTTAACCATTTCCAAGCCTAACAATAATGTTTCATACTCCGCCACGTCGTTTGTTGCATCAAATTCTATTTGAAAGGTTCAAAACTTCACCCTTTGGAGAGGCTAACACAATCCCAACAGTAGCTCATGACTTGGAATTGGCCCCATCAAAGTTCATCTATACTTCAACAATTTCTTCTTGATGGTGCTCTTTCTTAATAGGTGCTTCAAAACTCAAGACGATGGCATAACTGTCAAGCTCTTCTTTAATGAACATTGGTTCATCCATGAGCTCTAAGGGATACTCTACATGGTATCTCTTCATTTTATCTCTATGCAAGATGACAAATGTGTTATCACAAGCAGGAATGGTTGCATAAGATATATCCATTTGAATATTTCCTCCTAAGCTTGCTCCCCACTTTCTTGATAGGAACATTCCTTATTGATTAGGGACAACTATTACTAGAACATCCATTAGAACTGAGATATTTGGATCAACAACTAGGCAAACCTCAAGATCCTTGAGAAGACCTAACACTTCAATTTCCCTCGAATCCATTGCATACACATTAGTGTAAGGTCTTGTTATTTTCAATTCTAGTTGGTTAATAACTTTCCAAATGATTACATTCACTGATGCCCCATAATCCAACATGCAATTATGTAGAAGTGATTCACCATTAATAAGGAAGAAAGGTTGGTGAGTTACATTTACTTTATCCTTTCCTTGCAAAATTATTGGAACATCTTGACTATATTCCTTAGTCTTCTCTTTAGGACCTTCCTCAAACTTTACAAACTTTTTCCTTTGTGAAGCTATCTTGATTATCTCAATATTGGAACAAGCATCTTTGCATTAGAGAACCATCCACCTAAGTCAATGTTTAGATCAACAAATGAATTTGGAGGATTCGCTCTTTGATGAGGAAGTTTGGAGGATAATGTATCACGAATATTCTCAATATTGTTCGCCTCTTCTTTGATATGTTAATCCTTTGTCTTTCATCATCTGCAACACCTGTTGAAGACTGGGATTTTCACCAAATAATCTTGTTATGTTATCTACTCCCATATGCTTCTCTTTAACATGAGACATTTGATCTTGGTTGGGGGAGTCAATCTTGCCCACAGTGTTGATGCTATTATGGAATCCAATAGAGTTGTTGTTCTCATATTCAATGGTCTCTTCACCAATGATTTGTCTAGCATAGTCACAACTTTTCTCATCATGAAACTCTTTACATGTTCTACCAAAGACCCTCATGCTCAACTATGTTATTTGTTTCCATTTGTTTTGGGGGCCTTTAATTCACATGCCTTCGTTGTTGAAAAGGACCTTTATTTCCATTCCATCCTCCATTCCCCTTAGGTTGCATTTTATTTTGTTGATTCTTCTCTACTTGTATCAACTTATTCTAATGGCATGAGTTTGTTTAGTAAAGTTAACCTCCAAATTCTTTATTGCTTCTTCTAGAGATTTGACAAGATCTTTCACAAAATCTAAATTGTCACTTGTACTAGCTTTGGATTTATGCTCAATCTTAGAAGTACTTCCTCTTGTGAACTTAGGAAGATTTGATTTTCCTAAAGCTTGCATGCTTTTATCTGTTTTCAGTGCTAAAGTTTGGGCTGACTTGAGAACTTGGGTCCCTTTATTCCTTAATTGGTAGCATATTTCACCACTAAAAGCTTTTATGTAGTGAATAAGGATGGCTGCTTAAGGAGGCTTGATTTTGGTGGGTGAATTCTTTACTAATTCATTAAATCTTTTGTTAAACTCTTCCATTGTTTCATTTTCATTACTTTTGACCGTATTTAGGGCAACCAATAAGTGTCTATCATCTCTTTTATCACCCCATTTTTTTGTAAATGCATGATATAACTTGGTTAAATCCTTGATACCATGATCAAGAAATTCTGTGAAACAAACCAAGGCATCATCTTCTGTTAGAGATAGAGGTATCTTGGGATGTCCTCCATGTGGTTCTTCCTAGCATGGAGGTACATCATCTGTATAGGCAGTAGTTTGGAGTGTGAGATGCACTCTAGTAGGTGGCATGGATTTAGTGATTGAAGACATGCAGTGATTCAGCGACTTCTTAAGTCGGATGTGTGGAGTGCAGCGGTGCACTAGTTCTGATGAGTGAGAATGATGATGCATGAGATGCATGTGCATGAGGGTAGGTGTGCATGTGCATGAGGTTGCGTGATGCATGTGCATAGATTTGCACATTGCATGCATGCAGATTACACTGTTTTGATGCATAGTTTTTAGCACACTAAAGTGAAATTGTGCATGTAGGTCGAATTAGGGTTTTTGAACCCTAATTTCACCAGAGATTTATAAAAGGACATTTGGAAGACAAAAGTTAGTGTTTCCTGTGTGATTCAAGTGATCAGAGGGAGAGGGTGAATCAATGCATGCAGGAGGGCGCAGTCTTAAGAGGAGAGTGCCTAGCTGCATATAGAGAGATCTTGGATCTGAGATAGATCGGGCATGTCTTATCTGAGGCAGAATGAGATCAGATTCGAGGCAGTGACAAATTCTACATTAGGTCGATTTGAATCAGAGCACAGAGTCGATTCTCCAGACAGTGAGGGCACATCTTAGAGTTGGGGTGGTGCAGTTGACTGGTGAGGGGTGAGTCCTGAGAGGGGATTCTAACAAGCTTGAGAGAGGGATTCATTGAGTCAGTGATACAGAGAGGTAGAGGGGCCTGAGGCCTTGTTAAAGATTAGTTTCAAAGAGGAGGGAAGATGCTTACATGAGGAGGGAAAATGCTTGCATGAGTAGAGAGGGAGCTATTATCACAGATCTTGTAATTTTCTCGGTTGAGTAATCCTGTACGGGATGGCAGAGGGGACAAGCAACCAAAGCCGTGACCTGTGAAAACCCTAACTCCCAAAAGATGGATGGTTGTCACACCGTTAGGATTTTCTTTGCTTTATGCCACTGAATGCCCAATTGACAAAAGGGGAGACCCAAACCTATCCTAAAAGGACAGATCTACAACTAATCACCAGATCAAACCAAAGATTGAGAATACATAAGGTGAGAGATCGAAACCCTAGATTTAAGGGATAAGCCACAAGTTATGGGGTGTTCGATTATGCGTGTTTAAGAATGACAGAAATGTTACTCGAATGAAGTGGATTAGTGACTTAAGTAATTAAGACCAGATCTAGGGTTGGTTTGTTTGTTCCAATGATCAAACCCGGGACCCTAGGGGGATTTCAGCAAGTATATGGGAAATTCCCAGGGCGAGGTTGATACAAAGAATTAAGGCCTTTAACACACCTACTTGGATATAAGATTCAACAATACAGAGAAAATCCAAGCAAAACTAGAAAAAATCACACAAGGAACTGGCTACCAGACTAAGAGGGGCGTTTTTCTCTCTAAGGATCTGTGCCTGGAGATGGGTAGATGGAGTCCAATGTTGACAGCTAGAAGGGAGAGGAGCTTTTTTGGGATGGCCGACAAATCCCAGATCGCCCAATTTGCAGATTCCCAGTGCAAATTGATCCAATAATTTTTTCTAATTTCTAAAGAGGGTTTTTCAATGAAAATTGGTGATGGGCAATGCATAAAAAATCAAAAGTCAGAGAACTTACCTGGGAAACGTACCTGAATCATGTTGATGAGTTCTTGGATGATGAAGAATGTTGTTCTTCCGATCAATTGAGAATTCTGAGCAAGATCTTGATGGAGTTCTGCATCTGTCAGTGACCCTAGTGCCCCCTTCAATCTGCCAAACCAAAGAGAATCAATTAGAAAGACAATCGAACGGGATCTAAAGTGTAAAGAAAGTACATGAAGTAAGAAATCATGAAGAAGTAATCACTCCCTGATACACAAAACCCGAGTTCCGGCACAGAGTGAGTCCCCCCACCAGTGTGCCTTCCTCAAGTGCACCTCCTTCAACCTGCAGATGGATGGGTGCAAGAAAATGTACAAGATCTATCCCAGTTTATTCTCAATGTAGAAGAATAACAATGCCAGTCATCATCTCATTCATTCATCAAACAAGACACGAGAGTGTAATCCCAGAAAATATCTCTCTATTTAGTATTTTGATGCCAGAGCGCATGATTTACAATGGGGAGGGTCTCGTCTTTATATAGCTTTTAAGAGACGTAAACCCTAACTCCCTTTTGCATCCAACAATTGAGATTATAACATCATCAACGATGGAGATCAATTTTACAAGGATCAATACATGGATCACATTGACTAGATCAAGGGGGGGTGCACTTTTTCCCAATAACACCTTGTCTAAATCAAAATTAAATATAACATAAGATGTGATCATGATAATACATCAAAAGGGGGTCACAAGGGGCTTAATTCACCCTAGGCCCCATTACAGCCTCATATCATAAGATATAACCATACAATATATCATCTAGCCAAGTTGAGGGGCGCCCCTTGGTGGATGTCCTCACTGACTGAGCTAAAAATAAAATAATCCAGACAAAAATGATGGCTGAAACTGCTGAAGAACTGTCCGGGGAGCCAAACTACATCACTTGACAAGTTTCCAAGCCATTTCCTTGACCCAATAGGCCAAATCAATTTTTTTCAGTGAGTTCCTTAGTTCAGTGTTTGGTGGTACATCCTTTGGAACTGAATAAAATCACCATAACTCTGTCCAGGCTGAGAACTGTGGCAAACTGACTGCATTGGATGATTTGGAGAATAGAAGATTGGTATAAGTGACTGCTCATTCCCCCTGGAACACTGCAATGCTCTAGGAGAACCAAAATCATTGCCATCTGTAATAAAAGTTGATCATTTGACCAATAATAATGTGATAATAATCACTGATCATGAGATCTGGGGCCAAACTCTCAAAACTGAAGCCGCTGTATTGGTCCTTGGCATGTCTGGATCAAATATAAGCAATGTTGTTTTTTGAGTCACTGCCTTGGGAATCGTGTTTGACTTGGTCAACTGGGTTGACCAGGTCAAAGTACCCAAACTTGAGGTGAGATCCAGTACCAATATGATCCTGCATGCATCCAAGGTAAGAAATGCTCCAATGGTGTATATCAAAACCCAACTTAAATCATATTATTCATGATCATGGTGACGACAATAATAATAGTAAGTAAGATATACCTGTGCCTTTGAAAAAGCTTGGAACATTGTGGAAGTCTGTTTGTGCATGCCATACTTACAAAGTTTAAACAGTGTGCTAATGCTGGGTGAGGATGGAAAACAAGGCTAAGGCAAAGGGAGATGACTTGTCGATGACTTTGACTATATAATTTCTCAGAATGATGACAATTACACACGACCACAATGACATATACATGACAGATGAACAATAGTGGATGGTGGTGTCTCACAAGTGGATGAGCTAACCTAAAAAGAGCCCATTCAACTGTAACAACATGTATACAACTCACATCCAAGCTAAGATAAGCTCTGTGAGGATCTTTACTAGGACCCTTGTGTTGAGTACACAAGAACTGTAATGCAGAGATTCTAGGGGAAACTTTGAATTAGCGGTCCGTTGCCCCATCTCACATCAAAACCTGCAGGCTCCGTGAGGAATTAATCATTACATTTCAAATAGTGGCCAACAGTCTTTAGATTTAGCATTTATTTATCCACTGCTGTTTCTTTAGGCCTTTCACAATTTTATTTTATACCCCTTTTTTGAGTTGTGTCTAAAGACACATTTTGCATTTATTTGAGGACTTTGCATTTCAACAGATAGAATTTATAGCACATAATGCATGTAATGATGGTAGACACATTGCTTCAAGTTTTAGATACTCTTTAGGATAAATTAGAGCTGAGACACAAAAAACATGAGATCCATCATGCACAGGGGTCAAAGTGGGGAAAGTGATCTTCAATCTCATAATTCTGGATCAAGCTAAAGTCACGGGTTAAGGATCAATCATGGATGAGATGGATGGACAGGGACAAATGACACATGGAACCGACATAGTACTAAACTCTAATATTCGTATAAGCATGGCATGAGTAACAGTCTTCAACATTAAGTCCTTTAATTAGTCTTAACACAAGTTCAAGCATTAGTATATATATTTAAGCATAGGTCACCATGATTATCCTAACAAGACAAGCCTAGGTGTTTGATATACATCATAGAGCAAAATCAAACCAAGGAAACATATACCTGTTCTGACCATATATAATTGTAACTGTGTGTACCATATCTGATCTGCTACTTTGCTCAAATGAACTAGGTCATCACCGAAAGCATCCCAACGGACTAATGAATCTCAGTCCCGGCAAGGAAAATTTGCTGAACAAGGCTTTGTAATGGCTGAGGCTGTAATGATCCATGCTAGAATCCCATGTGAAAAATAGCTCGGAATAGAAAAAGAAATAGATCTATATGCTGCATTATGGTAGCCCAACTGTAAATGTATATGTGATAACAGGAGCATCCTTCAGAGTTCAAGCTTGAGGATCAGAGCATCTGGATTCTCAGCTAAGTTTGTTGTTGGACTGATCCATACTTCTTATTGTAAATTGTTCAAGGATTATAAAAACTTGTATATCTCTTTCACTAGTTTTTCTGCAGGGTTTTTTCCAAGGTCTTTTGACAAAAAATAAATGTTTCATGTGTGTGATTGCCATTGTGTTAGAAGTTGTAGAAGATCTTATGTGCTGCTTATTATGATCTTGTTTATATGCTTATGTAGTATCTGGGATTGATTTTCATTATCAGTATATTATTTGCGATTAGAGATCTAGATTTCCAGAGTGAGTAGTGACGTTTGAAACTCTACATGGTATCAAATTCTTGTTAAAGGTCAGGGGCAATCGTACTCAGATCTGCAAGGTTTATACCAGATCTGTGTGAGGACACATAAGAGATATCAGATCTAGGAGGGTGATTACATCTACCAGATTTGAAGAGTAGGATTCAGATCCGTGACAATAGTGGTTAGATCTAATAGTATTGAGAGGTTGGGGTCTAGATTTATGAGAGATCTGCCAGATATGAGCGAGTAGGGGCCAGATCTATGACCTAGAGGTATTTTGAGATCATCAAGGTATCAAATCTGTGAGATAATGACTAGATCTACTAGATTTGAAGAGAAGGGTTTAAATCTATGGCAATAGAGGTAGGATCTATCGGATCAGTGAGTTTGGAGTTGAGATCCGTGATAGGTTTATTAGATCTGTGCAAGTAAAGGAAAAGTTTGTGACCAAGGAGCATTCTTTGTTCATTGAGGCATATTCTTCAGAGATTGAGGAGAGGGTGCCTCGATCATTCAGAGATTGAGTGACAGTAAGAGAGCATTTCTTTTGAGCAAACAGAGAGAGTTAGAGGGGTGCATCCCTGAGAGAGGGGCACATTCTTCACTAGTTGAGATAACAGAGGAAGAGGGGCACGCCTTTTAGAGACCGAGAGGTGGCACACTTCCCTAGACAAAGATCTATACTTGATTCCATCAGAGAGCAGAGTAGAGTAGAGGGTGTAGTTTTTAGATTGGTCACATGTGCCAGAGGGCGCATTCCTTCAGAAAAAGTTGCAGCTGTTGAGAGTTGAAGGGTTCTCTTAGAGATCTAGCATGCCTTCCAAAGCACTAGGTTCTTCTGTTTATATGATAAAGCTTATTGTGATCATTTCATAATTTTTTTGGCTCATAATATAGAAATCCCACATCAGATTTGAAGAGAAGACTTCAAATTTGTGAGAACGAACCGTTGATCCCTGAAAGAGAGGGTTATGCATCTAGCCATATGATGGGAATACGAGAAATGTTCCTTAGGGTTTCAGGGATAGGCTCACACATGCAATGGAGGGGGTTGGATGGGTTGGATTTTAACTCAAGATAGGAAGTTCTTTTGAAGGTGGCAAAAAGGATGCATGGACCAGAGTTGAGAGATTTTACCTCAGTGTTATCTCTGGAGGATGAAGGATATAGTATGATGCTTTGGGATGGACAAAGGTTTCTATATTCAGATGGAGCAACCTTGTCTACAGCGTCGGGGCATGACATCAAACAAGGTTAATTGTATAGGTTGTCGGGCGAGCTTGTAAATGAGTCTAGGGAGATCTTGGATACAGTTTCAGAGTCCTCAACAGATTCCGAGATGAAATTGGAGCAAGAAGCTCCCAACGTAGATGAGGCTTTGGATAGTCTGTTCACAGGCCACAGGGATGAGCGAGATGTTCATGCTAGTACCAACGAGAGAGTGAGTTGGTACGAGATGAATGAGACGGATTCAACTCAGGAGTGAGCTGAGACATCTTAGAGCAGGGAGGTTGCTTCATAAATTGGTTGCAACAGAGGTTCAGAGGAAGTCTGGATCAAGTGTCAGTGTCAGAGTCCGAAAAGAGAGAGAGAGAGAGAGAGAGAGAGAGAGAGAGAGATGCTTCTCCCAAGGCTACTTTGATGGAGATGGAATAGGGTATAATAGATCAGTGTGCAGCAGTGACAACCAGTTCATAGGGGCAATTACATCAGCATGAGATTTGTTGGATCCATGCATCAGTGGTCGGACGTTCCTCGATAAGAGGGAGTGTTGGAGATAGTGGTATCTCAGGATGTCCTCCATGTGGTTTTGCCTAGCATCGAGGTACATCATTTGTATAGGCAGTAGTTTGGAGTGTGAGATGCACTCTGTTAGGTGGCATGGATTTAGTGATTGAAGACATGCAATGATTCAGGGACATGTTTAGTCGGATGTGTAGAGTGTAGTGGTGCACCAATTATGATGAGTGAGAATGCATGATGCATGGAGGTGTTTCTGCCTAAAACACACTTGACCGTGGAAAAGTCTTCCAACCGCTAGGTGTGGTCTTGAGGGCAACTATGAGTTTAGAACCCAATGTCACCTCGATTCCTAACTTCGTTTAGACCCAAATCCTAAAAAAGTCAAGGGGGGTAATCCCTGTTTACTACATTTCAAAGGTTGTATTTCAGGAGTTAAAAGAAGATTAGATTAATTTAAGCTTTATGGCAATCAATCATGCAAAAATGCAATAATTTCAAATGATAGGCAAACTCTGTATTGAAAATTTAAATAAATAAATCTGTAAGAATGAATAATGATCAATTGCTTGCTAAACCAATGCCTATCTTGCAAGGGCCATGGAGTCACAAATAAACTAAATTAAAGTTAACACAATTACAAGATACATAAATTAATTTGAACTATTCACAATCTACAATATCCGATCATCAAATTAAATTATTGAAAATACACTAAGCAAATAAAACCAATGGTAAGTGAAACTTGCTTGTAATTGTGTCGAATCAAATAAAGAACTTGGAATAAAAAATGCTTTGAAGAAAGAATTTGCAATGGAGTGCTATTAAAGTAAAGGATGCAATATTTTGTGAATGGTCCTATATGTTTTAATTAATTTTAGGTCTCACTTGTGTTTAGGGGAATTAGAATGTTGTACAAGAAAATGTCAACTAACTAAGGTGTCTACTTCCAACCCTTATCCCTCAATTGAGAGAAACCGTTGGGTGCTGAACAAGAGAGCATAAGGCTCTCTCCTAGCTCCACAAACTAGCCCCAAGGAAAATTAGGGCACTCAACAGGAGGACACAAAGTGCCACGAGGCCCCCAACGACCTCTACCCCTCTCGCTCCGCAAACTAATCCTCTTTTCTCAATCTTGCAATAATAAGTTGAAATGCCTATTATTCTAGCCCACTCGAATCTTCTCCCTTTCTTGTCACTTAGGGTCGGACCAACCGGCAAGGGGAGTGAATACGGGGCGAAGGTTGGGGCAAGGTTGATTTTGCTTTAAACGAAATAAAGAATTAACAATTATTAACAATGCAAGCCAACACAATATTGTAAGGGTGGCTTGGCCAACTCACATGCAAGGTGTGGGCAAAATAAAATTGAAATAAAATAGAATGCTAGCCGACATGATTTTGCAAGGATGGCATAGCCAAATCACTTGCAAGGTGTGGGCAAATAATAAAAAAAATAAAAATAAAACGAAATTCTAACTAAGCTAAACCCAAGCCGATCAACAATTGCTTATGCAAAGGTGGGAAATGCCAACTTCTTTTGCACGCAAGGGATGGCAAACAAGGGAAACTTCAATTTAACTTAAAATGCAAAATAAGCAATCAAGTCCAAGAGACTCTCTTGGACTTGTTACAATGACTGAAATTTCAGCATAAAGAAAAAGAAGAAAGAAGTGGAAAAACCAATGTTTTCACCCCTTTCTTGTGATGGCCTTGAAGCTCTTCCTTTGTGGTAGCCTTTGCACCCTTATTGGATGAAATTTGACAAAGTGTTTCCTTGTTTTTTCACCATCCTGCTAAAACTAGCAAACAAAAAATGATAAAGTTTGCCCAAAATCACTTTGGGAAAGTTAGTATGTCAGTGCAATATATATATATACAAAATGTACACAAAGTTGCCAAATGAATAATTTTAAAAGAATTTGAGTATATAAGAGTTAAAATCAAATTTGAAACACTCCATAAACTAAAACTATAATGCAAAAATTTGCATGTAAAGAAAGATAAAATTGGTCCTTTGTTCTTCAAGAAGTGAAGCAATGGGGCATACAACCGAGGAATCCCACTCTTCAATCCAAATAACTTGCAACTTATAAGATTTTTACTACCAAACTACAAAGAGGGGATAACCAAATGATGAGCAAGGAAATCAAAAATTTCAAACTAGAAAAGATATGAACTTCTTTAGCTATAAGAAAGAGAACTCACAAAATCTATGGAATACAAATACCATAAATCGTACCAAAGCAAATAAGTATGCTTCTGTGGCTTCCCTAGCTTATTTAGTTACTTGAGCATAGAAGCAAACTATCAATGAGCACAAAGGACACCAGATTCCTCCAAAGATTTTTAATTAACAAATCCAAATGGCTAAAAATTATCAAGGCCAAAGCAAAAGCTATGGAATGAGAGCAGGAGAAAGAATGAGAGCATGAACAAAAGAGTGTGGGTGTGTGTGTTATCCAAATGAGGAGGGGAAGCCTCCTTAAATAGGAAATGAGTGAGGAGAGAGCCCAAGTGCATGAAAACTACTTCTCAAAATGAGAGAGTGGGAACTCAAAGAGGGGCACCTCCTAGGGTGAGAAATCAAATAGAAATGGGGGGAGGGGGGGGAGAATCCCCTCTAATATTTTTACTCTTCATTCTAGGACCAAAGGAGGGGACCACCAAAGTGGGACCCATTACTTGGCTTATTTTTAATTATCTCAATCCATGAAGAGGGAGGGCGCCCCCCCCTTTGGTGACATCTTCATTCTTGTGAAACACTTGCATGGGGGGGCCCTTTTTTCTAATAAAACCACCTTAGGAACATAGTATAACACTTAGAAACTTAATTTTCCCTTTCTAAGTGATTTTAAGCACCTTTCCAAAATTTGGCTTGTTAATTAATTGCCAATGTTCTTGATTTCCTTCATTGACTTTGGAAAATATGACCAAAACCTTAGCAAGAGTTGTACGAATGACTTCAAACTTCGCCCAAGGGTGTATGGGGACTCGTGCCATTGATTTTGAGTACCCATACCCCTATTCCTGGGAATTAGATGCCATTTAACCCTCTTTTTATTACAACAATTTTATGATGAGGGACAATGTTTAATCACAAAAAATTAAAAAATCCTAGGTAAAACCTAATCAAATTCTACAAGACTCTGGATAGTGTTTAGCATGGTTACATAGAACATTCCTAGGCCTTAGTCACCCTGTGGGCTCGATCATTAGAATGCCTTTCACCACTTTGGAGGTATTTTTGAGTGAAAAACCCAAATAATTAAAACCACTAAAAATGATTTTTAATTATCCGAGGGAAAAACACTTGATGTAAGGACTTCCCTAATGAAAAAGTCCTAGGTAACTAAGTTATACAAAAAATAAACCCTCATGTTGACATATCATTACAATATCTTCCGTAGGGGTGCGGAAATTTCATGGAGAAAAGATAAGAGAAGAGCTGCCTCGCTTGAAAAAACTTTATTAGGTACTTCTTTCTCATCCATGCACATGGTACATGGTTGTCCACCTAGTTGGTTAGGTGGTCAACAAGAGGTTGCATGTGCATGAGGGTAGGTGTGCATCTGCATGAGGGCAGGTGTGCATGTGCATGAGGTTGCGATGCATGTGCAAGAGATTTGCGCATTGCATGTGCATGCATGTAGTTTACGCTGTTTTTGATGCGCAATGTTTAACACACTAAAGTGAAGTTGTGCATGCAAGTCGAATTAGGGCTTTTGAACCCTAATCTCACTGGAGATTTGTAAAAAGACATTCAGAAGACAAAAGCTAGTGTTGCTTATGTGATTCAAGTGATTGAATAGAGAGGGCAAATCAGTGCATGCAAGTGGGCTCAGTCTTAAGAGGAGAGGTTGCAACTGCGTAGAGAGAGAGCTTAGATCCGAGATAGATCAGACACCTCTTATTTGAGGCCGAGGGAGATAGATCCAAGGCAAAGACAACTTCTACATTAGATCGATTTGACTCAGACCACAAAGTTGATTCTCCAGACATTGAGGGCGCATCTCAGAGTTGATTCTCCAGACTCGCAAGTACTCGCGAGTCTTGGGCGAGTGGTGCTTCACTGGTTTCATCAACCCATTCGAAAGTTGGGTCAATCAAGTATAATCCTAGTATGATCCTATCTCTACGAAAGATTATACGATCTCGTAGACCATTAGTTTGTCTTAACAAGATGACGATGAGTTCACATGTTTAAAGGGATTCATCTTTCTCCCTTGTTCTACTTCAAGTTAAGTTTCATTATTGGATGAACCCAATCGAGTTTTCCCCACGAATTGGGTTGCCCAAGATAGCATAATCTTGCTTTGTTGATCAAGTCTGGTGTCCAGGTTACAATGCCTAAACTATGGCTAAGGCTCGACTTCTTATTCAATTCAAATTACAACATTTACCAACATATAATCCTTATTAGTTCAATATTATTATTTGGTTGGAGTATTGCAAGCATAAAATATCCATTTGAATGCTTTTAAGTGTGATATTATAGCGGGAGACTGTGGGTTCGAATTCCATTGTGATCGCCATAGTCTACGCCGTAAACATTCTTAAATAATTCATTCATTGGTGCATACCATCTAGACATATGTGTACAGACTTGCGAACAAACACTAGTCACATATTTAGGTCATGATCTAGATGGGTCTCTGGTGCTATTTCTATTTAATACATGTAGATGTTACACTTGTGTGATGATTACTATCCTACATTTACCATTATTACCTGTTTGATAAACATCATCCTAAACATAAATATCGATGTTGTAAAAAATCAATATCATCCAAAAGTAGAACAATTTAGCCCAAATGTATTCATTGACCCAAAACAAGTAAATAATTTGATAATATGGCACCCTAAAATGGATTCATTAACCTTGAACACTCGTATAATTTAATTAGTTGAAAATAATAATGCCTTGGGATTCTTGTGTTAAAAAGTGAGATTTCATCCGATTTCGGAAATATCAGTGTATTTCGAATGCTAAACAGGTGGTTTATTATCTCAGTGAGTATTACTTGAAATAAATGTAAATTGTCAGAAGATTTTGCTTCAATTCGCAAAATAACTACTCATGTTCAGTTAATATCGTTGAATTTTGAGCCCAAAACTTGTGGTTTGTCACCTTGAAGAGCGTTTTTTAAAGTAAAACAGAAGATTGCTTCAATTCACAATACAAATACTCATCTTTAATGAATATCTATGAATTTCGAGTTGTTTGTTGTCGCTCATGAAATTAGTATCAATTTGCCTAAAGAATGTTTCAATTCATAGTGTAAATGATCATTTTCAATCTTGTTCTAACTTCTAATAGATTGCATCGAGCTTTGTCTCAAGGGATTAACAATGTCAGTGCGATAAGTTTTGTTGTATTATAAAAAAAGATGCATGGCAAAGAGGGATCTGACAAAGAAAGTTCGAAATTCAACTCGAAAGAGTTTGTTGGAGCCCACTATGGTGGATGGTTTTTATTATTATTATCTTGGAGCAAACACTATCAGCCACCAATTTTGTCATCTTTGGTATCTTCTTATCAAGGAAAAATATGTGGAAATGTACAAGTGTGACGCCACTGAACAACATGGAAAGCAACCCATACAGAGAGGAGTGGCTAGCTAGTTTATGAAGCTGGAAGATATGGGCATTAGGAAGATTGATGGTGGGGATCTTTATGTCTTAAGAATTTTCAATTTACAGATGTTTGAATGATGCCAAAAGAGTCTAAATTGCTCGTTGTACAACATGGGAAGTAAAGAAATGTATGGAAGCTTTTGAACATGCTATTCAAGAGGTTTTATATGATTTTGGAAGGCATAGCTCCTGGAGAATAATGAAAAAATGAAGATGGTGAGTTTAATCTTCATGGGCATAGGCCCCATGTTAGAAGATATGCTCATGGACTAAGAAAATGTATTACTATTGGAAAAGGTCCAGAGATGCTTCTGAGGAAAACATGCGACCTTAGAAAGGATTTGGACTTAAGTACTTCTTTTGAGGACACTAAAGGGAATGTGATTGAGCAACATAAATGGAAGTGCAATCATACTGTTAATGACATGGAGAATTCTCTTTGTCTATTCAAAGGATAGTGTGGCTTGATACATATTTGTGACTCTGGGAAGTGAGGACATTGATTTTTTGAGGGCCATGAGAATTGAACCCAGTTCAGTACTTCAAAATCCCCTAAAAAATCTCGAAATATTAAAATTCAATAGATTTATAGTTTCAACCACATGATGTGAAACTAATGTTATGAAACGACCTAAATTAAATTGCAAATCCACCATTGTAAACATAAAGGAAAAACAGACTCGGCTAATTTAAATTTGAAGAGAAATCACCCAAAAAGCAGTGTTTCTTCGTCAAAGCAAGAAATACATAGATTGTATTCAATATATATATA
>LPNX010675877.1:555753-657719 GCA_001517045.1 Pseudotsuga menziesii
AAATTAGGAGGAAATGCTAGTTGGGAACGTCAATAATATATAGTAATAAAATATAAAAAATATAAAAATAAAATAATTAAAAAAACATGAAAAGAGAAGAAAAGAAACATTAACACAAACCAGACGACTTAACTTATCCCTTGTATTATGGTTGTAACTCGAATCTCTTAGCAGATGGAAATGGAAATAAAATCAAGATTACCATCCACATCATTGATTATATAATGTAGACTCTTTCTAAAGTGGGGACTCTTAGAAGTTATAGTCCCTATATTTGTGGCTATATGCATAGAGTAAGTTTTCAGTTTTGTGTAAATTATAATTAAAATGTATTAGAATATTAGATGTTTACAAGACATTCTATGCTAGGGTATTTGAAAAGGTGCATAAATATTGAATTTTAAATTATTATAAAATTAAAATCAAGATAATTTTTATTTAAATGTAATATATGAATTTAGTTTTAAAGTAAGATTTAAAACCATTTCCAAGGGAGAACTGGTTCCAGATGGCTCTTCGAGAAGTACCTTCCTTGCTACGAGGGAGTATTGATGTTTGTAGCTTGGACAAGTACTTTTGCATATGCTAGGTGTCAGACATGTAGATGTCATCCACATTACCTCTCCAAGTACTTGCTTGACAGAGCAAGTGACCCTTGTATCTCTTTCCTATGTTTAACTTAGGAAAAGCACATTAATTAACTTAATGTTGGCTAGTGACTAAAAATGAACTTAAGATTAACTCACAACCGTTGGTCTAGTGAGGCTTGAGATCTAATCTCAGCCATCCATTACGTTGGAGATCTACTGTTAGGGTTTTGGTCATTGAGATGTTATAAAAAGAATCCTAATGAAAAGGAGAAGACACAACAACCACACAGAGCGAGTGAGATCTCATTGATTGGTTGGAGAAGGACTTTCAACCAGGTGTGCAGGGGCAGGGCTAGAGGAAAGGAGAAAGGGGAAGCAAAGGCATTCGCAGCCAACACGATCAAAGGGCTGATCTTGAGGTGTGATAGGCTATCTTTCTATCTTTGTATTTTTCCTCAGTGGGCCATTATCCTAGGACGGGAGCCCCGGATTTTATCTTAATAAAATCACTAGTTTGTTGGTTTTTCCCCTTTGGGGTTTTCCAAGGAAAATTCACGTGTCAAATGTGTGAATGATTTCCTATTTTATTCCGTTGTGTTATTAGTTAAGAAATCAATGTATTTTCATTTATATTTTAGTCAGTTAATTATTGAGAACAAAGATTAGATCTAGTTTCAGAAATTAACAAGGGATGGCCTCTCCATTGAAGCAAATAATATTAAAATATCATGATTTGCCTCAATATGTGAGTTTGCTTCAAAGTATTGCACCATGTGAAATAAAGTTGTTCTCCCTATCAAAGCTTAACCATGGTACAAGGGAAATACTAAAACATAAAGTCAATCTAGGCTTGAACTTGGTGGTGGTTTCAAGTTTGAACCTATGGTGCACCACCACCAAGAGACTATTACATCATTAATACATCATTAAGGCTTAGGAATGTCCAGATAGCCTTGGAAACATGTAGTGCACCTGTGTAACTCAAGCTTAGTAAATAATACACATCAACAAGGGTACTTACATCATCAAATACATATCCTCCATAGGTGATGTCTAGCACTGTTATAATGTTATAAAGTCATATTACATAGGGAAATTCCATCAAGAGAAAGTGCATCAATGCACCACATAGGAAAGACATAATAAATGTGTTGACTCCTAGTGATACATTAAATATGTCCCCACCACATATGAATTATGATGAACATAATAAAAGGGGACCATGTAAAACAACCCCTCCCAAACCAATATAATAATTGCTTTATACACAATCACTAGGAAAGTCTTGTTATCACACAACTTGTAGTTGCCCCACAGATGGTATCCTATTCAGGACGGTAGAGGGGATGAGCAACTAAAGAGGTGAACTACGAGTATATCAACCCCCAGATATGGATTGGTTGTCACACCGGTTAGGACACCCTTCACTTTATGCCACTGATAAGCCAAGTGACAAAGGGGGAGACCCCTATCTAACCTAGAAGGAAAGACCTAAAGCTGACACACCAGATCAAACTAAAGTGATAGAGTACGTAAGGTGTGTAGCTAGAGAAACCCTAGATCTGAGGACGATAGCCACTGATAAGGATGTTTTGGACTTTAATGGTTTAGATAGTGGAAAAGTGGCCCAAAAAATGTTTATGTTCATTGATCGAATAATTATTATATAGATCTAGGTGGTAAATGCTAGTGCAAATGATCAATAACACTACCCTGGGGGAATTGATGGTGGAGAGTAAGAGTATGCCTAGAGTGATGAATTGAAGAGTAATTAAAGTAAGCTAGCACTTGATTAAGATGGCTTGAAGATAGATTTGACAATGCCCAAAAATACAAGCCAAGAGATGGATCATAAAATAGGAAAATTAGTAGAAGACCCTAGGAGGGCAATTGTCCAGAAGATCAGTGCCTTAGGTGTAGGGAAGATGAAGTCCCTAATGATGACGTCTTGGTAAACCCACTTAGCTCCAGGGGAGAGTGAAATAACCCATGAAGGTTTCACCAAAATTCCCTATAGAATGACCAAAAGTAAAAGGTGTTAGTATACGTTAGAGAGCAAAATCCTACGAAAGAGACATATGCCTGATCTCATCATATACATGTCTCTACCTTATATGCCCATCTGTAAACAATTTACCATATCTGTTGCTATGCTCCAATGAACCAAGTCAACATTGAAGTCATCTCAAAGGACAAGGAGATCTCAGTCTTGGAAAGGAAATACTCTGCATTTGCTACTGAATAAAGGCTCTGAATGTCTCATGCTGGAAATGATGATCCATGTTGTAGCCCCATCTGAATGTCTGGCCAAAAAAAAATAGAGATAAATCTGTATGTTGCATGCTGCGTCATGGTAGCCCAGCTACAATATATCTGTGATAACGGGTCAAAGAAAAGTACGACACATGAAGTAACAATCATCTGTATGTCAAGACAATGATCCATCAAGCAAAGGCATGAAAGTAGTACCAAACCAATAGATGAGCATCAAACATGACCATCCACCATGGAGAAGTGAATCTCCTCCACCAAAGATCTCCATAGTAATCTACTCTCAAGAAGAGAAGGGGCTCCATGAAGATGTATATGTTGCCAAGTCCATCCAATTGCTCCAAATGTGCTAGCTGTAAATCCCTATCAATGTGATGAAAATCACAATGTCAAACCTCATACAATATAAGGTGTAACAGACATAATAACTTTATTACATTGGTTACTGGCCTCCACCACACTACTGTATAACTCATAAGGGGTAGAAAACATAGTGGCAAACATCGACAAAAAATCAACGAGGGTCCAAAAAACATCTTCTTAGCAACATTGGCAAAAAAATCGGCAAACCGCGACAATTATTGAAAAACACAAAATATATTCATTTTTTTTCATAATTTTAAGCATATAAAGCTTCAATGACATCAAATAAATACATTGGTGCATAAATATTGAGAAAGCATTGATATATATCATGTAGTCATGCCAAATATAATGTGAGACATCAAAGTCGATATTGAAAGTTTGAATATAGATGTCCAATAGTACTCAAAAGTGGCCAACCAATGGTCCAATACAAAAGGACATCACAAAAATCACAAAAATCACAAAACTAGGAGCTAACTATCTGCCTCTGATATCAATGCCCTCTTCCCCTTTTTAAGGGAAAAGATCATGTGCTGTTTGCCAGGCCTGCCCCTGACAGTAGAAGGTCTTGGCCCTGCACTAGATGTCGATAGGAGAGTACTGGGACTGGGTGCCAATGGGGGACTAGATACATCGACCAGTGCAGAAGGTGGTGTTGATGAAGCCACATCACCCTCCATGAAGTCCTTTAGGTCAAAGCTCTCCGCCTCCTCCTCCTCTTGCCCAAGCTTCTGCTTCTCCTCATCTAACCATGCAGGTGCCTCCTCCATGATAGATAACTCAATCTCCACCCTCCACTTGGACAATACATCAATATTGCCCAAGCAAATGGCGTCCACATCGGGTGCTTTCTCCACCTGCTTCATCCACAGTCGAAGATTGTAGTGGACATACACCAAGTCATTCAGGCTTGGGAAATCCAAGCTTTAAGAGCATGATGAAAAAAATTAATGAGTCTTGACTCTTGAGGCCAGAGGAAAACAATATGAAAGAGGATCTTAAATTACAATGAATTTAATTGCTTTGATAAAATTTCTTACCTGGTGCGTTTCTTTGAGTGTATTTTATCAAAGACATTCCAATTACGCTCACATCCAGAAGAGCTACAGGTTTGGCTGAGGACTCAGATGGAAATTTTTTTAAAATTTGGTGCCCTTAAGTCTTACACCATATGTCGTCCACCAAACACCTACAATAAACAAGAAAGAAAGAGAATCGGATTATATAATTCAAATTTCAATTTTCAAATAAAATGATAAATCATAAAATACAATTAAAATTTAAAAGTTTGAAGTTTCAAATAAATTCTAATTTGTAATCACTTACTTAGAGTCAAAATGGTCCTTGCATGGATAGCATCGGCATAGCCAATTAGTCCAGTAGCCTCTCGATACATCTCCATCTCACGAGTAATACTTGTGCGAGTCTCAAAATCAGGTACCATCCTATTAATACATTTGATAAGCCCTTCCAACACCTCTTCATCAAAATCAATTTTACACTTGTAGGGAAAGGTGGGGTTGAGGAAAAGTGCACTGCATGAATAGGTCGATGGAGCACCCCGATCCATCGTGTATCAATCAAAGCCCATAGCATCATGTGCCTATTGTGTCCAGGGGTACCCTTCCCCACATAATAAGACCGAATAGACTCTTTGGCCCTATCCATGGCCTTATCAAATTGCCCATAGTGGGCTTGTCACTGTCAACTAATCTCAAAACCTTTACCAAAGGTTCACTGATTGAGCACACTTCCTCCACTCCTAACCAAAAGGAGTCGGTGTAAACCAAACTAGCGACGACTCTCCCATCCTCTCTCTTGCTATAGGTGCAATCTCGCAACTCATTACAAATAAACATTTGCTTCATCTCAAACTGAACTTGAAGCAAAGAATGAACAGAAATGAAGTTGGTGGCAAATCGTGTGATTCCAGGGTGTGCCAATTCCCTGTTTCTCATGCATCTCCTCATGAGGCTAAGAACCCAAGCATGGTTATATATGAATTTGGTGATACTCCTAGCCTGATCAATGACCTCCTTGATGAAGGGAATTTTCCCCACATCCTCCAACATCAAATCAATACAATGTGCAGCGCATGGACTCCAAAATAGTGAGGGGTGCCTCTCCACAAGCAATCTACCATCAACCACATAATTGGCCGCATTATCTGTTATGATCTGCACCGCATTGTCCAAACCAATCTCCTGAAGGACCCCATCCAACAACTCACATAACAATGTTGCTTCTTTTACCTGTGCTGATGCATTAACGGATTTGGTAAACATGGGGGAATTGTACCAAGAAATTGAGAAGGGTCCTACCCTTCACATTTGTCCAACCATCAGACATCAATGTGCATCCAGAGATCTCCCATGACTATTTGAAATCCTCCATTCTAGTGTTGATGTCTTTCTTCTCTGCTTGAAGAATTGGTCCCCGAATCTCCTCATATGTAGGGCACTTGTACCTTGGGCCAACAATAGCAATGGCATCACACATAAGCTGAAAAAAAAGATTGTTTCTTGTGATTGTAAGAGGCAAGTCATGTTTCTTGTGATTGTAAGAGGCAAGTCACTCCAGAAAAGCATCCTCCCCATAAGCCTATTGAAGGTTGAGCACCACTTCCAATCCGTGGAACAAAGAAAGATGAGCTGGTCCTCACGGTAAATTAATCCATGGTTGTGGAGCCCCCAACACTACCCTCAGTGTGATGATCATATGTCCTTGAAGTTTAAGCCACTCCACCCGCAGCTAGTTCAACTCTATTGTCAGTTGACTCTTCCCTTTTTCTAGCATCATGGGCCATTCTCATAATCTCGGGGGTCACTGCACTACAAAGCCCCACATCATGGCCAGGGAGTTTTGCCAAATGGTACTTCTACCTGCTAATGCCTCCTGTCATATGTTGCTCACACAATTTGCAATTCAATTGTTGCTGGTTTGTTCCATCTTCAGGGTCAACATGTTGCCAAAATGGAAATGTATAGCCTAAAAAGTCAAACCTGTGGCACCAAAAAAACAAAAGAAAGACATTAAACCCAAATAGAAAAAGACTAACAACAGGCTGGTTTAAAACATCAGTCCTCTAGAATCTATATTAGAATCTTAAATTATTAGGGATGAAATGTAATCATTAATGTCCTTAACTATTTTAATTTTTTTTCTTCTCAATGACCTAGGTGCATTTGCAAATTGATATTTAGTTCAACTTCAATAGTCAACTATCAAAAAATGGTATGAAATCATGGATATTCAAAACTAAATTTCAAAATTTATATAAATTATAATATGTTATACTTATTATGTATTATCATTTATTTAAATTTTTTATTTTCAATATCTAATATGCAGTGTAAATTGTAATATTAAATTTAAAATTTAATAAGTAATATGCACATTGCAGAATTTAAAAGGAATAAAACTTAAAACTAAACGCATAGATTTAAATTTTTTTAACTTGCCTCTGCGTTTTCTCTTGAGCAAGGGCTCTTCAACAGTTCAGCTCTCAACTTCAAACCTCAAATGCCCTTCAAACGCCCCTCAAACTGCCCTTCAAATGCCAAGACAGACATCTGCAAATCCACAATTTCTGAGTATGGAATGGTGACTGCGCGCGTGGCTGTTTGCTTGGAACGCACGGATACAAAGGTAAAAATGACCCCAAGTTTGTGAGAATATGGATTAAAACCCTCCTGGTGTGAAACAATGCCCCTCTCCCGTTGTTCTCCATGTCGAAATGATCAAATGAACCCCTAAATCGCCTTTATCAAACCAGGGATAGACACGGCGATGTTTAGGGTCATGGCACGATTTTTTCTGAAAAAATTGGCTATTTTTTCTTCACCACGTGATGTACGATTTTTTGCCTGAAAAAATCGGCTATTTTTTCTTCACCACATGATGTACGATTTTTTGCCTGAAAAAATCGGTGACTCGAAAATCTCGCTATTTTTCAGGACATCGCCAATTTTTCGGCGATTCTTTCTTCTATGCCAGAAAATATTCTGAAAATGAATCTCAAACGTATTTTTTACCTAAGCATTTTGAGGCTGAGGCTGTAGTGTTTCTCAAGACCACCACACAAATAAAATGGTAAGTAGTATGTTGTAGTGTGTCTCATGACAACACAAATAAAATAGTAAGAAGTATGCATTGTGTATATCTTGCAATTTTATTTGTGCAGTGGTCATGAGAAACACTATAACATACTTACCATTTTATTTGTATGGTTGTCATGAGAAACACTGTAACCTCTGTCTCAAAATGCACATGTATTGCCCCAATTACTTTGGGACATAAGGAATGCAAGATGGCTACATTGTGGCATCAAGTACATGGAGTTCTTTGTAAGAAGTATACATTTCTTTTCACAGGAGCCACCAGCGCACTAGATTCTTTTTCTTGAAGACTTGAACCACTCATCCATTCTCTACCTTCTTACATTTTCCATCACTGCATCATAGAGTGCCATCTACAATTATCTTTGCTTCTAGAATTGTTATTTACTTATTTTTCATTTGCATATTAGAAACTGTTTCGTTCAGAGAATTTGTGTTTCGTAAGAGGAATCGTTTTTTTGCATCATTGATAGTATTATTGAACCATGAATTACTCTGCTTTTTTATCCATTGTTGTTGTTACAAAACCTCTTTTATATTCTGCCTTTCTTGTCTATTTGAATAAGTAAATGGAGTCTACGTGGTTATGTATTTGGATTCAATAGAATGTGGAATGAGGTTTTGGGAAATCCATCATTTAGTTAAAAACTTAAATCATTTATTGATACTTATGCTATTTTCAATTTTTTTTTGTCATTTGTACTTGGTCATTCAGATTGCTAATCTTACAAATTGCATGTTGTAGGTTCTGCAAGATCGATTTTTGTTAGATACTTTTTGTAAACTTCGAGTTACAGCAAAAGATGCACACCGTTCCCAAGAATTACATGCTGATTCAGGAAAATTGGCACCACAAACATTTGGTATGGCTAACAGTGCTTTGTTTACAAGATTTGCAGTTGTTATGACCTTTGATTTGGAGTCATTGGATCTTCTTTTAGAAGTTTCTAGGCGAAATCCTGTTGGACATGGTTTGCAAGAAACAGGTAGTGGGTTTGGAAACAGAAAGCAGTATAAAGTAAGAAAGGAAAAGCACAAGGTAGGTAAATCTTGGAGGTGGTTTCATTTTCCAATAACAGACATGAGGGTTTCCTTCCAAAACTGTGCTGTTGATTTTTCTTGGGGGGACAAGAAACAAGCTGAATTGTTTTTGAGATTCCGTGGCTTTCACGCTCGTGTTTGTGATGGTGCAATTGGGCCATCTGAAAGAAGTCCAATGGAAGGTACTGAAACCCATCCTAAGGTTTTGAGTCAACTCATTGTTCACACTTGCACATTAAATTTTTTTGGTGGCCCTTATGTTTCTGATCAAATTCTTCCCGAAGAAAATGTGAGAACTGATATTGGCAGTAGTATTACTTCGCAAATTGGCTATACAAGTCAAAGTGCTTACGGTGGACTACCTGTTCAAACATATAAGACACAATTGAATGAACTTGCACTAGGGTCAGAACAAAACAGAAGTCGAGATGGATATCCTGCCATGGACCTCCTGTCTCCAACCTCAAGTTGTTGGCTTCGAGCGAATATAGACATCAGTGAATGTTTTCTCACAGTGTCTTCTCTTGAAGTCCTTATTTCAGAGGCAATGCCAAAATTATCTGGGAGCAAAAGAATGCATGCTTTAGTTGAAGTTGGAAAAGGATGTCAAACTGTCTCGGGCTGTGCAAAGGTAATTTACTTTCCTTTATAGGTAGCTTGATGCTTTGTTGGGCATTTTTTCATAATATCACAGATATGTTGTCTGGAGCCTGGACAGTCAAGTTTGAATTAAATACTCTACATAGTTTCCTTGGTTAGAGATATACTGTGATCTATATCGCTTTTCTAAGAATATGTTTAATACCGTTTGTATGTAAGGGATGATAAAGTATTTGATCCCCTTTATTTATTTTTAATTCATTAGATTACCTTGTAGTATCCCACTAATTGAGTGTTGTGCACATTATGTATGTCATTTGAGCTTTATTTTTCATTAGATTCAATTAATTTCACGTTGTAAATTGTTATACAAGAAAACCATCCAACTAGATTATACATGGATTATTCATCAAGGTCTTCAACTATAAAAAAACAGTGAAAACTGGAATCGAACAAGTATATGATAAAATTTTACCAACAGGGAGAGAGAATACTTCAACATATGGAGTTCCAGGTAGATGACAAAGTAGCGTTTCTTGTGGCATTTCACTGGTATAACGAAAGGGACCAGATTCAACAAATATCATGACTGACCTTCTATACACCATTTGAAAGGATTCCTGAAAATTTGCTGATTACCTACATGCTGGAGTTTCCACCTAATTGGGTCAAGCTGTGTCTTGCGATCTCTTGGCTAGAATTTCACTTCATGACATTAGACCTGCACTCATAAAACTTCATCCCTATAGCTGAATCTGAAACCTTCTGAAACACCTATCAAAACTTCAGATGTGCATATACCAAAATTCTATAGGAAATATTTAAGAGTGTAGACACCACATATCAAAAGGTTAGATCATCCCAGCAGCAGCCAGATACTAGATCTGATAAAATGAAGTTTGAAAATCATATTTGGAAGTTAAATCAGCTCAGTGCCAGCACAACATTACATGTACATTAGGTCTGAAAACTATATAAGCATGCTAAGTCAGCATAGTATTACTCTGACTGTTTATTACGTTAGCATGCTAAATCATTGACAACGATAAACAAAAATAGATCTGGAAAGACTGGGATCTGCATGCTAAATCAGCAGTTAACAAAAGATATATCAGATCTGGAAAGTCAGATACACACACTCACTTGCACCAGCAATCACATATCTTTCTATTACTCAGAAACTAAGAGTGCATAATGACAAAATTGGCTTCTCGCAAGCTCTCAAAAGATGAAAACTAAAACTATGAAGTAATGCACCCCCCATACTCTTTTATAGAATAAGATATAGAGGGGAAGTTACAAAACTGTTAATTTTCTTTAGATCTTTTAATCTGATTACTACTTCCAATAAAATAAGCACAGATGCATGAATGAATAAATTCTTAGATCTTATTTTATAACATCAATACATAAGCTCAAATAACTGATAATACGCAGCGGAACAAGAAACCAATCACACAACCATAAACACAGTGTTTCTTACCCTGGAAACCCCAATGGGGAAAATTAGCAAACTAGGGTTTTCTTGATAATCGTGCCAGAGAAAATAGAAATGATTACAATAGATATTTCACAGAGAGAGGAACCTGAAGCCTTGGAGGCGTGCCAGATCTCAAGGCCAAACACACACTTTTCAACAGCTGCAACGGCTGCAATATAGGAAGTGCGTCCCTGCTCACATGTGTTTCCCAGCTGCCGACTTGGGAAAAGTGTGCTCTTTGTCTTTGCTTTTGAAATCTCTGATGGCGTCAACATTGAATGACTTCCTAGGGAGATGCGCCCCCTCTCAATCAATGGAAGAAGCACGCCCCTGCTTCTTCTGTCTTCATGACTGAAGAAGTGCGCCCTCAGCTATTCGCTGCCCTCACGGCTACTGAAGCGCGCCTCTGCTCTCTGCTCTCTGATTGCTCAAGAACTTGCCCCCTCTCAAACAATCTTTGAGTGAGTGAATGTGTCGATCAATTGAACTTTTACACTCTGCCGCTCTTTTATAATTTACTGATGACTTTTAGGCTAAGTTATTAGGATCCGGATCCATAAAGTTTTTGAAAAGCCAGGATCCGGATACTGCAGGGAAACGGCAAGTACAAATGATATAAATAATTTTTATACATTTTTAAATTTAAAGAAATATAAAATTTTAGATATAACTTATACACAAATATTAAAGTTATAAAAAATAGAAATAAAAGTTAATATACAATTTATAATACTTACTAATTATAAATACTTGTAAGTAATAAATTGTTTAAATAAATTATTATAAACTTTGCTTATAAACTTGTTATCACCAACCTTGTAGTTGCTTGTGTGAGGTGGATCCAGGATGGATGGTAGAGGGGCAAGCAACTAAGGGGTGGAATCAAGACTGCCTAGACTCCCAAATGGATGGTTGTCACGCCAATCAAGGCAGCCTTCACTTTATGTTATTCTAGTCCAAGACAACAATGGGGGAGACCCGGATCTGCTCCCGATAGGAGAGATCAGACCTAGACATCAGAACAGATCAAATGGGGCTTCAAGGTACGTAAGGTGCAAGGTGAATGGAAACCCTAGCTCTAGGGTTTAGGTACTAGCAACTAATGGGGATGACCACTGTCTTGGGAAACGTGTAACTGTGACAGGGTGAGCAAAGACAGAGTTGGGACTGTCTAGTACCAAGGAGATAGACTCAGTGAAAGATAGGTAACTTGAGTTATCAATAAATGTTGGCAAAGAGAATGGGAGTAAGCTCAATTTAGGGGTAGCGCTAGGGATAGGAGATTAGTGCCTTTAATGCATTGGGCAATGGAGTCAGCATCAACACAACGTTTCAGTGAACCCACTTGGGATATACCCTGATCTATGGACCCAGAATAAGATTTGGCCTGGAAGACTCAGGTTACAGGAAAACTAGCAGAAGGAGGGCTAACGCTAGGGCTTGGAGAGGCAGATCTGTAGCTCTAGAGCCACCAGGAGGCTATCAACTCAGCGTTGAAGGGGAAATGAGATCAGGGTAGCCTGATCTACAAACCCAAGTCAAAAAATTTCAGTAAAGTTCAGATCTGGAAAAGTCAAAATCTGATGAGGGGGGCTAGGGGGTTGAAAACCAGTTTTTCAGATCTAGGGCAACCTGGCAAGAACTAGCTTAGCGTTGGGGGTGTTCTGGAGTGCTCAAGCCCTGATCTATTAGCATAGCCTGACAGATTTCAGAAAAAGTAAACTCCGGAAAAGTCCAGTTCTCAGTGAGGGCGCTAGGGCTGTTTCAGTCAAAAAATCAGATCTAGGTTAAACTGCCATGAATCTGGACAGCGCTGAGGGTGATTTGGACTGTGTGGGACCCGATCTATCCGTCTATGAAGTCAAAAATAAAAAAAGTCAACCCTAGCAGGTCAAATTTTCAGTGGGGGTTTATGCAGTTTTCTGGCTAAAAATCAGAACTAGATCAAACCAGCAGGAGTTTGACCAGCGTTGCAGTAGATTTGGTGAAGAGGAAGCCCGATCTATGAAACCCAGAAGTGGTTTGGCCAAAGATTGGACAATTCCCAGATTTAGTGCTTTTTAGGGTTTTTAGTATTTTAAGAGTTTTCAGAAAAGCTGAAGTAAAGCAAGGTACGATGGATTAAGATATGAAGAGAAGAGACTTACCTGTTAGATCTTACCCGGAAATGCTTGTAGAAGTCTTTAACAGTGATGATCCTTGCTATCCCGATCAATTCTGGAAGAGCTAAATGATTTCTATGAAGGATGTAAGCCACAAGCCACCAATGCGCCCCCTATCCTGCATGAGCAAACGTCAACAATATGAGATTTGCAAATACAAGATAAAGAAACCAAATGCTACAAGAAAGTAAAACGAAGTAATCATAGATCACAATGAAACTAATGAAAACCCCCTGATCCAAGACGAAGAAAACCGAGCGAGTTGAGGCCCCCCTGCAAAAACGCCCTCCTGTAGGCAAAACAATGATAGCAGAAAAATATAGATCTCACAAGAATTTCCACAATGCTAGGAAGTAGAAGACTATCCAATCACCATTTGAGAACATCAGATGCAAAGCAGATCCCGAAAATATCCACAAAAAGTCTTTCTATTATTCAGATCCAAGAGTCAAAGACCCTTCACAAATGAGAAGCTCTCTCCTTTAAATAGAAATGAGAGAACCTCATTCATAACCGAATCCTAACCACTTTCAAAACGAGTGGCTAAGATTAAAAGATGAAATGTTCTAATTAATGGTTGAGATGAGCTCAACATACAATACATGGATCAATATAACCATAAATTACCAAAGTGGACTAAATCACCCATAAAAAGGGTAACCCACCCAATAAGAAATAAATAAAGCACATGGTGGGTCCAAGGAGTGTTTGACTAACTCCCTCTGGGTGTCCCCATGGCACAATAAAACAATATAATAATTTAATTCTTTGATTTTGTGCCTCCTTGAGGAAATCGTGAGCCTCCCAAAAGCTCCAGAAAATAATATAAAAATGCCCCAAAATAAGTGTGGGCCCAATCAGGTGCTGCAACTGCTGGAGAAGGTGTGGAGAACATCAATCTCATCATTGTGACTCATCCCATGTAATTTCCTTGCCTTAGTAGCCCAAATCGATTTCTTCAATAGCCATTTAATCATTTTTTAATCTGCCTCGGGAAACATGATCCTGCCAAAACAGCCTCCTAGGGTGCCTGTGTTGTCAAACTGAGCCCACCAGGCTCTCTGGGATGTGGGTACTATTGTACAAACAAGTGGTTGCACCCCCTATGCCCATACAACGCCCTAGGAGATCCAACTAAAACATCTCCCTGCTCAAACATATCAACCTGTGAAGAAAAACTGCATCAGAAAGGCAGAATGAGCCTAATCATATCTGCAAGTGCCCGGAACTGGAAATAAACTGTCTCATTAGACTCGGAGAGTCCAAATGCATCTAAGGTGTATACTCATACCCCTCACAGGTCTCTATCTGATCATCAATCATATCAAATAAAAAATATAACCATCTGTAAATGATTAGACACCCATAATAACTCAGACTACATCCATCTGCTGCAGGTGTTAAAAGGCTAAGACATGCTCTACAACTCATTCAAGTAACAATCACAACAAGTAGCATTCATTTCACTGGCGGTACATCAACCAATACATATATATATATAAGGCTTTATTTATTATTACTCAGACTTAGACTTTCAGGACTATACTCACTTCATAGTTGTAGTCATTTTGCTAGTGAAGGGTGAAGGATGAAATTGACGAGGCTTAAGGCAAATGATGACTTCCTACTCAACATCATGACACTTCGGATATGGAAAGGGAATACTCACTATAACCAATGTTGGACAAAGAACAACACAAGGAATGGCAGTGTCTCACAAATGGGTGAGTTGTTTAGAGAGTGCTTATTCAACTTAGGCATCATGACTACATCAAGCTTGATCCAAGTTCACTAGGATCATCATTTTAATCCATGGCCTTTTTGGCTTATATGACCCTTTGGGATTTCACCAGTGCTTAAAAGCACAGCTAATTGCAGCTTTCATCCGGGACATATTTATTTTTATAAGGTCAGCAATATTTGGATATAGCATATTTTTAACCATTGTTTTTTTGGATCTTTTCTTGTACTCTTCAAGGAGTATTTTAGCATTTCATTGCTCTTGCCCTCTTTACATATGTTAAGAAACACAGTTTTATAATTTTCATTTTCCATGGGCGCATATTCAATATTTCCAATGCAAGTAGTACATGAACTTTCAGTTTTAGCCAACAACATCTCAAGTGACCAGGGGGAGTTCTGCACAGTGCCAAACATCGGGACAACCGACCAGAATGATTTAGGCATACAATCCAACTCACCAAAGGCAAGTTCTGTCACCAACTTAGAGCCGAGACACAATATAAACAGGGAAGCTTGTCCAACAAAGGTTCTAGCGGGGAAGAAGGTCCTCCATGCCATAAGTCAAGAAGTCAGTCGGGTTGAAAACTAAACTGGAAGGTAATGGATGGGTGGAGATAGTGAATGATGAAGCCAACACTAGCAAGCCAAAACAATGGTGGGAATGACTACCTCTATTCTCCCTAAGGAGGGTAAAACCAATGAGTATAGATCGGGAACTTCCAAGTCTAAGTAGGGACATCAATACATAATACAAAATACATCCAAGTCCATATAAATATGACCGCCAGATCATGACACCACAAGTTAATACATGTCACAAAGATGAGTATAAGAGCAATGATAACCACAACACAATATAAAAAGCTGAGTCATAATCATGCAATATAATCCATCTGAAACATCATCTGTCCAATGAGAAAGCACTAATATAAAACTGGGCATCAATAACTGCTCTGTAATGAATAAATGGCTACATCGGTCCTCAAATCTGAGTGTCTCGAGACTCAGTCTTGACATGGGAGAGTACAATAGTCCACAAATACAATAATGATCCGTCAAAACTGCTCATCTCAGCATCTCATATGTAAGAGATCTGGCTGAAAAAAGTACTGCCTGAAAAGTAGAATATGGTAGCCTTGCTACTATATATGTGATAACAAAACTTATTATGAAAAATGACAATATAATATACTATACTTAAATTATATGGAAAATCACAATTCAATACATACTTAAATTACATTGGAATTAATGAAAAACAACCATACGCCAAATAAAATAAAAATAACAAAGGATAATATAACTAACTTGGCGGAAAAGATAGCTAACGTAGTTCACAATCCTGACCACTATTGAATATCGATATGGCATCAATCCGCCCAAAAGAATCATGCCAGAGATTCCTAAGCCACAAAAAGTGGGCTAAGAACGCTCCAGAAGAAGTGTGAAGCATGCCTTGCCAACGATATTACCGGTGCGATTTCCCCACAGAACTTATCGCACACCTTGCAACTCCCTGTGGCAAACCGTATTTGCTGGTGCATTGGATGTGGGGTCGGCCGCGTTTTAAAACTAGAAAATCCCTAGAAAAACAAAATACCTGAAATCTGCATCGATGGACTTTTTCAAGTCACGGATCCGTTTCAAGAGGGGGCAATTATCGTGGATCCGTTTCTAGTCGACGGGGTCCGTATCCTGTTTTTCCAGAACTGTTTGTTGGCATATTTTTCGTGGATCCCGACGGATCTGAATCCAGATCTAGTTTGGAACCTTGGATCCTGGAACCATGCCTAGTGGATCCGGTAACAAAGCTTTTAGGGTTCCCAAACCCTAATTTCACTTTCATCGTAAAAAGTTAATTAATGAACCATTTCACTGTAAATTAATAAAAGTCACTTTTACATAAAAAGTGAAAAGGTAAAGCTCGAATATCTTCGCATGCTTCCAACACTGAAGCCATGCAATAGGAATCCTGATCCAAAATTGAATAGGAATCTTGATCCAAAACTGAATCATCCTTTGAGGGTTCTTTGTGACTGATTAAGGAACTTGAAAGGTGCAACAAAGAACACTCTTATTCAACCATACTATCCTCATGTGATTGTTTCTCACTAGTTTTCTCAAAAAATTGATTGTCAATCACATCATAATCGTATGACTTGTCCAACACATCTTGACTATCCTCATCTCTTTTTTCAATGGTATGATTAGAAGCTGAAACAAAAATAGGATGGTTAAAACATTTATTTGAACAATCACCAACCATGAAATGATTATGAAGTTGGTCTTGAAGAGGATCTTTAATGGAGTCATTGATGATAGGTTCAATGATGGATGCTTCTTGATATTGATCATTTGGCTCTCCCTCTTTATTTGTGCTTTCTTTTGGTAATGATGACAAGATTATAATAAGTTCCCCTTCTATATCAATATTCATGTCATAATCATGATCACTCAAGCTTAATCAAGGGCACATTCACTATTGGCTCAGGAAAGGAAATTTCAGTCTAATAAGGATAGTCATTAGTTATATCATCATAATTATCCCGACCGTCTTTGTCAGGTTGATCCTCATCATTGTCTGATTGCCTCTGTATGGATGCATCAATGTTTTTACCATAGTTCTCTTTTAGAAGTAAACATGTCATACCCAGTGATAGATCCTGGTTCCAAATGGTCAAACCATAGCTTGGCATCCCCATCTAAAGAAGCACCAAGGGCACGCATATAAACGTCTTCATCTTTAGCATCCCGAGACTCCATATACCACCAAAAGGCATCCAAATATCCTTCAATAGATACATAATCATTCCCAAAAAAAATGAGGTAACTTTTTAATGTAATCATTTGGCAGAGGATGAGGTGCCCCAAGTATTTCAAAGAAGCAAAAAAAAAGTCTAACTTGTTTCCTAACTGCTCTAGTTGCTTGAGTTGGATTCTTAGCTGGATCTTGAGAATCATTCACAAGAGGCTTTGGCTGGGTTTGATGTTTACTCTGTTGACTAAATTGTCATTGATGCCAACAGGTGTGTCAGTGTGTCTTAATGCCCCTTGAGGAGCCCCTGAGGGTTAAGTAGTTGTCAATGTCAAATGAGACCTTTTGACCTTGTCCAAGCCCAAGTTTGAAGCCCTTGGAGCCCTTGGGACAATGGCAAAATCCCTGTACACCCTTTAGAGTGTTTAAGTACCCCTAAGTTGTTTTTATGGTTCCCCAGTGACAAGTGATGAGAGAACACACCTTGCGAATCTCATCTAAAAATTTATCCACTTTAGCTGCTGCTGCTGTCTGAGTCTGCAGCCTGTCCATTATCATCTCACAATCACAGATTTGGCCCCTGCTTGCATAGATCTAATAGATCTTTCACAGATCTAGCCTCTAACCCCACATATTTAATAGATCTGATATGAGTCCTTACAGATCTGGTATAAATACTCATAGATCTGAACCCTGAACTCACAAATCTGATAGATCTGACCTGTACTCTCACAGATCTGAACCCTGCTCTCAAATCTGGTAGATCTTGTCACTATCTCTTAGATCTGATATCTCTGCTGGGTGCCCACATAGATCTTGTATAATACTCGCAGATCTAAGTGTGATTCCACTGATCTCTTACCTGGGCTCTGATACCATGTAGGTTTTTTCAAATAGGGCTTACTGAAAAAACTGATCTCAACACGATCACAACTCTCTCTAATCCCATGCAATATACTAATATTGTTCCTCAATCCCATAGAATATAAAAGCACAATACAATAAAGTATAACTTGCAACACATGAGATCAATACTACTCTTTAACAACAACAATCACACATGAAACTTGACTCAATATTTTCGGTCAATTGACCTTGGAAAAACCCTTGCTGGAAAACCAGTGAGAGCTATGGAATCTTTTATATCATAAGCAGTATACAACAAGTACAATCTAATGACACTTCTTCATCTTTCCTTGTTAACTTTTCAACATCTCAATCTAATGATAGTTTTAATTTGTTCATTAGGCTTTAGTTATTTTGTGTTGTGTGCACATAATTTGACATTTAAATCTTTATCTTGTTGACAAGTAAAATTTTAATGTTTTGCAAACACTTCTAGCTGTCAACCAGTACCTGTAGTTTCATCTTTCATATGAGATGTGAATTGCGAAGTATGAAAAATCTTGTGAATAAATTTCTAGTTTGTGGATATGTTCTATACAGCTGAATGATCTTGATAGTTGTTTTATTGTTTAACCTCTGACTAGTAGATATCAGATTGCTTGGGTTTAAAATTTTTTCATAACTTTTGTAAATATAGAGGTCAATTAAAGCAATTCATTATCATTACGGTATTGACTGGAAAATTTGTGGATGTAGTGAAAAGTCGATTATCATTTACATTGGCTTTGGTAATTGACAGGGAGGCATCTTGGTTCTTCAAACAGCAGCTTTGGCTATTGTTATGGAATCTTACAGCGCATACCAAATTTTCTTGAAGGATTTTGCTTCTTTGCTTATGTTTTATATTGAGGGTCCACATGTAAGTACTCCTGAAGACTCTGCGATGACAAGAATCATGGAAGAAGGTACCTCTCAGCAATCATCTCATCATGCATCAAGGGAATCATCTCTTCCCTTTGTTTCCTCAAGTGAGGGCTCTGAATTGACTCCTGGCATGCATGGAGTTCATACAAAGAGGCCATTTATAGGAACTTTATCATTTAGAGTGCAACAATTTTCAGTAGTTTTGGCTCATGTGGATGATTCAGGTAAATAAAACAGTAATCAGATTATGAAAATTTACTTGAAATGTTAAATTATTTTCATACTAATTTATTTGGATTTTCATTTGTCATTGTAGATGGGGCACAAGGATTTTTATTGGAAACGGATTTGAGCACAACGTTTGCACTTGAAAATCAGAAAGACAAACTTTTATTTGATCTTTCCCGTTTAATGATCCTTGGTCTACATCCCAATAGAAAATTCACAAAAGGAAAGCAACAGGCTGGCCAGATTCCTCATTTTGGTTCCACCTCATCTGCATTTTGCTCTGATGATACAAAAAAAGTAGTTAATCTCCAGTTACCTTTGTCAGCTACCAATCTGTCAGGTGGAAATGAATCAGATACTTCAAGTGATAATGTTGTACGAGAGACACATTTTACAAAGGATGCTAGCTCAAGCAGTCATGTTTCTACAGGCAGAGATTGTCATATTCTGGAATGTATGACTGCATTTTTTAGCATTGAGAGAAGTTTAGGAAGGGTTGAACTTGGCAGCTGGAAATGGAGGGATGGATGGGATGGCCACTGCTCCATTTCTGGTGTCTCTTTAACATTCACTACATCAGAAATTTTGGTATGTAACTGCTCCTTTGTTCAACATAAATGATTCATAAAAATGATCACTTATTAAAAGTAAGTTCAAGAGTGCAAAGAAAGTTTCACTCCTTTGTTCAACATAAAGGATTCCTAAAATGATCATACTTATTTAAAGTTCGTTCCAGAGTGCAAGGAAAGTGAAACATATATTAATGTTTAGAATTGGACAATAGTTATTAGATTAGTGTACTTCGGATAGTCTTCTACAGGGATGAGCACGTGTGACAGGTCCGGGTGATTTAGTTACATCAGCATTACACACTCAGCAGATGTATATCATTGGTTTCTGTGCAGCAAGATGATCTATAGACGAGGGTGCAGCAGTAGAGTAGACTAGAGGGTGCACCACTACTTTTGTAGGATTCTAGCTTTGAAGGTGAATGCATGTGCTAGCCATAGATAGGAAGGGACAATGTTATTCTTAGATTCCAGTTTTAGGAGATAAATCACTTATTTTTTGTGGATTTACTATTTTTGAGGGGGAAGTGAACATGAGGATAGAGGTGCATACATTCATGCATGTTGAGCACTCTAATTCAAGACACCTTAGGTTAGGGTTTGCTTATTTAGGTAAGGCACATGCAGTCCTATTAAGGGCACAGATTTTTTGGAGGATGCCTGCTTGGATGCCTTGAATCATCTCCAGTTGAGGTGCTGTTGTGCATGTGTCTGGATTCAGAGTGCCTACTCTTCTTCCTAGTCTATTAGGGAAAAGGAAAGGGTATAGGTTTAAATCCTTCAGTTCAGCAGTGAGCAGTGAATTAGTTTGCTGTTTTTTCTTGTAGCGGCTTTTGGTTCAGAATTAATGAGAAAGAAGTAACAGGTTTCAACCGTTCATCTACTTTGTTTCTGTTTTTGCTTTAAATAGTCATTTAGCAAGTACAATGTATTTCTGTTTTTTTCTTCTTAATATCAGTGATGTGATTTAGGACAGACCTGTGAGTTTATGTTAAAATTATTCTGCAGTATGTGTTTTTAGACTTTAGCATTATTAGAACAACAATTTTGTGTGGCTTTTAGGTTTCAACTATCTAGTAGTTAGGGAAGTTTTGGAGTGCAAAGTCTTCTTCACATGGTTTAGAAAATCTAATATGATATCAGAGCACAGTTTCTGAAAACTTCTAGATTCCATGTATGGAGAGGCAAGCTGTCTAGAGTAGAGAGTTGTAGGAGGTTTTAGCGAACTACATGTATGCCGAAGTTTCAGCCTTCAGGGGTTGAAGCAGAATTTTGTTTGTGATCGACACATGGACTTGAGAAGGGTTGTGGGTTGTGAAACCCTATTTTTGATCCATTGATTGTAGCTTGTAGCTTGTACAATGCAGTTGTAGCAATGACAACTCCTAGTATGCGAGAGGGTCATTTGTTGGGGGAAGCGTCCAAATTTTTATGGTTAGTATAAACCATATACTAACCATAAAATATAAACAACATATCCAAGGAAACTCATTGGTGTCTAGAGATAGTATTATGGCATAGAGTGCAATATTGCATGTCATCACAGTCACACCTAAGTTGCACTAAAACATGAGCTCGCTTATTTATACTTGAGTGCTTAATTAATCCCCTTAAAACATGGTTGATTATGTCAAATTTGAATATCCAAGTCGGTTGCAAATCATAGACAATCCTAAGAATTTAGGTCCTTTATGAGCCAGCCAGTTAGTCATTTTTTGAACCAGTCGGTTGGTCAATTGACTCTCACTTGCCTAGTTGATTGTCTCGTCAGTGAGTGGACCAACCTAAATACAATATAGTTGAGTCTCTGGCTTACATAAAAAATTGTGTTTAATCACAAATTTTAACACTTTTTTAGAGGTGTAAACATCGTAATATTTGTTAGATGGTAACATTTGGATACATCCATCAAGTAATTTTAGGGTTTGAAATCGATGTTTAGAAGTAGATGACATGTTCTTGTTTAAATGCTTGCCAGTGGGTGACTTATCTATGGCACTTGAGATAAAAGAATATTGTTTAAGGCAATATTTGAGTTTGCTAATTTTAATTGTTATAAATGAAACGACTACCTTTAAATCTATTTGATCAATGGTATTCTAAAGTATGTATGTCTCGTGGCCTTTTTGATATATATTAATAAGTCTGCTGTCGTTTCCTTGCCGTATCGTATCCTGCATTTTTCAAAATTTGTCATATTTGTTTCCCTCCCCGTATCCGTGTCTGTTCCCGTATCCATCTCCGTTCCCGTATCCGTATCCATTCCCGTATTCATTTCAGTGCAACTTAGGTTTTGGGTAAAATATGATGCGGGATGCCCTAGCAATCTCCTCCTCTAATTTGCTACCTGCAAAAATATGGGTACGACCCTCACAGAATAATAGTCTTTGCATACAAGATCCACTGAAATGTCTAAGCAAGAGGCATAACAATCACATCCAAGACATTCACAATGCTCCCAAGAAGTTTTTGCAAAAGTTTTATTATGGTCAATAATTCCAGAGCCAAAAGTCCTTTACAAATGAGAGAGCATCTCAATATATAGATCTCTCAAGTACATAATACCTAGATAAAAAAATCAAGGGTCAAGATCATAAGCTCAAATCATCCTAATCTATGGCTAATATTAGCTAGATACAGATCACATGGATCAACTCAAAATTATAAGGGGCCGCATCACTAAAACTGCCCGATGAGGGGCACGCCACATAAAAGATGACTAAAGATCACAAGGGAGCACATGGTGGGGCTAGGAGGTTATATTATCCTTCGTTAGCATGGCCCCATGGTACAATAACAATGTGTGGTGGAAAATAATATAAAAGAGTGATAAAAATCACTAGGGGATTTCCCACAAAATACATCAAAATATCCTCAAAATGCATAAACCAAGGACAAGTGGACCCCGACTAAAGTGGAGTTGATGCTAGATGATGAAGATGACCCAAATACTCTGCCTTAGACCAATTCCATGCTCGATTTCCTCATTAGCCATTTTTAATTATTAAAATGTTTCCTTGGGAACATAAAACAACCAATATCTCACAAGGGGCCAAAAATCAACATGAAAAGGCTGCACCGATGGATCCGGGACTCTGGTAATATGGTACAAATGATTGGTTGCACCCCAAGAATCCCTATAATGCCCTAGGAGAACTTAATTTTTTTTTTCACTTTGTGTTATTTCCATTTTTCCCAGGCAAATCTACTGCAAGAAAGCCCAGAGACCCATATTTGTCTTGTGCTCACTTGAAACTAAAAACCAACTGCACCAACGGACTCAGAATGTCCAATTCCACTAGGAATGAGTACTGATATCCCATAAGTCTATCACAAAAGTACATCAGAGGCCCCATCCATGCTGGAACATTAAAAATAATAAAGCCTGTAAATGTTGATAATCATAAGAATAACACAAGCCATCATAATAAATCACCATCTGAAGCATGAATATGTCTAATGGACACCTGTAGACCATAAATAATCATCAACCATAAATGTTGGTTTATAACTCATCTTGGATCCTGCTCATGTCTTGGCCAATACTGAGATGACCAAGTCAAAACTGATCAAATGATGACCCAAGTGCTAAACTCTGATACTGTAAAGTACAAGTGGACATGCATGCTCAATTATATATGTTAGCAGTGACGCTTCTAGCATGATTAGATTTAGTTGGCAAGTATAAGCACAATAAATATAATAATAATCCAAATTAAAATGATCAGTTGCTTCAAAACAAGAACCTCCAGTGTATACTCATTTATAGATTTAGCCCTTTTGCTAGTAAAGGGTGAAGGGATCATAAACAACAGGTAAGGCCAAGGGATGACTTGATGACTCAACACTGTAAGCACCTGGGCTGAAGGACAAGGGGATCCACACAACACATAGGTTGGACCAGGTGAACAATAGGGCATGGCATTGTCTCACAAATGGGTGGAATGATGAGAAAGCTCCACTGGACTCTAGACAAGCAACCTTTTTGATACTTTTTTTGCTCAGCATTTAATTCACTAGTTAACCTCTAAAGGTAGGTGCCCTAGTAGCCTTTCGGGCTCCAAATAATGACAAAGACATGACCTTCTTGGGCTAGTCTCTCCCTGTTGCCCTATGGGGCTAGATGAGCTGAACATTATACAAAAAATGAGTGCTCATCCTATAACCATCAACTTAATTTTTCATTGGTAACTTGCCAACCTCCAAGAGCAGGTGCCCTGGAAAGCCTTCTGGGCTTCTAGAAAATGACTAAGGCTCAGCCTTCTTGGGATTGCCTCCTTGATACCCTGTGGGGATACATGAGCCTTACACCATACAATGGATGAGTGCTCATCTCTGGGCCACTGACAAGTTTTATTTTATTTCCATTAGTGTTTGAAAACACTGTTGCTTTGTTGGCAGGGCATCCATTTAGAACAACTTTAAGCTTTGATGCCTTAGTGTCTAGAGACACTTTCATTGAAAAGACTACTTGTGTTCAAGACCTAGAGGTAGACATTCCCTGTGACAATAATCACATAAACCAACACCGAGACACAATTTTATACATGGAGACCTATTCCAACATAGAGGTGAAGGTGGGGGGAAATCCCAAGTGTCACTAGTGAAGTTACAAGTCCAGGATAGTTAATGCAAATGGGAAGGCAACGTATGGACGAAGACAGTGGAAATGATGCCAAGACTAGCAAGTTGTGTCTCTGAAGGGAAAAGACTGAATCTATATTGGGAGTAGGGAAAGGCCAACAAGTATACAAAAGAGCTTCCTGGTCAAAACCACTAGATCATTTATGTTTCAGATTCCAAGTAAACCCATATAAAATATTGCCAACATATAATCCATATCAATCGAGTCTTACTACTAAAATAGGTAACAGAGCAACATCAAAATCCATATGCACAAACTATAATATCACATGGGTCATATACCTGTACTGGATTTGAAAACAATCTGAACATCACTAGGACAATTGCTACTGCTACACATAGGTACTACATCAATCTCTTCCCTGGGTCATAAGAATGGCTAACTCGGTCATCAAATCTGGGGTCATGAGGCTCAGTCATGGCATAGAACTAGTCAATCTGGAAACTCTGGATCTGCTGAAAGTGGGAGATCATCAACTTTGGCTCATCATCTGTTGATCTCGTAGTAAAGGGCTGCCTCACAGAACTGCTCAAGAATATAAAGTAGCCCAACTACTATATATGTGACAACATGATCTGCTTGAGGTAAGCTCTTTTAATGCATATTTTTGTCTTTTTTATGCCTAAAATAGACCCTATGAATATATGACTTTTTTCTTCGTTCTTCTTGGTGCTTACATCAGAGAAGGGCAACAAGCGGTAGGTAGGAAACAACACTTTATCAGAAATTGGATCTGTGAGGATCAGGGAGAGAATTTGAGCTTAGTGAGTGAGGCTCGGATTTGTCATATATCCTGGGACAATTCACACAACTTAGGAAGATAGGGGATTTTCCCTAGATCTTGACATGGGGCGACCTCATCTCGATAATGAGACATATCTCAAACAAGATCTTCTAGCTCCACTAGATCCTTTGATTAGTCATCTTTCATTAGCTTCCTCTCTTCAACCTTAGATGCTAGGAATGAGAGCATTGGGGGTGTTTGATTAGTGCCCTTCAGGCGAGGCATCGATCCCCCTTCCTTACTAGAGGAGTTATTCTTGTGTTCACAATACTTGCATGTTTCTTTATCACTAGTCTGCTTGTTTGTTTCATTGACCTAGTCTACAAATCTTATTTAGTATAACATAGTTTAGATATGTCTTTATCACGCTGATTATAAATTTGATAAAACATTTGCTTGGATTTATTGGAAATATGAGTACTCTTGACCCTCTTTCTCATCGTGTTAGTTACAGTAGTTAGGAGTTTCTTTTGAATAAGTTCATTATTCTTAATAGAATAAGTCTGTGTGCAAAATTTATAGTTGTAGAACATAGAGAGTATGTTTTAGAGAGAAGCTTGTTTGATGGCCAAAGAGTAGTTGATATCATATTTGTTACAAGGAAATCAATTCTTTTATCCGATATAATAATTACAGAGAATTAGTGAACTCTCAAAGACTTTTGGGGTTGTCAGCAATTTGTAGGGGAATGTTGTCCCCATATTGTGCCATAGTTAGCTTGTGTCATCTTGGTTCCAGCTTGAAGAGTCACTCTTACATTTAACAACTAGAATTTAGTAGCGGTTAGTGTTCTATGGATGGTTCATCGTTTTATTCAATAGTGCCACTTCGAGATTCAGTGTACTTGCATGCATGATTCTATTCAGTTTACTATCTTTGGGTTGGATGCATGTAGAAATATACACAAGTATAAAGAGAGGTGCACACAACATCAAAGTCTCATATACACAAGTATAAATAAAATTTCAGTCATATTTGATCCCATGATCTTCCCTATAAATGAGAGAAGGGCCTATATATTATTTATAGGGAATAGTCAACATTTCCCTCCTCTAGGCCGACCTATCTAATTTCAGTTTAAAATTACTTTTTAGGGTTTGTCACCCACAATCCAGGGACTAGACTTCATAAAACATAAAAATAATGATTAAAAGCTAAGTCACCTGACACGAGGACACGAGACATGAAGAACACAGGGATTCGAGTGTCTGACATGGAAACGGTGACCCCCGGAATCAGGACACGTTATATATATATATTTAAAAAAATATATATATTAAAAATATAGACATATAGATCCAAATTTTTACAAATATTCAATAGAAATCAAAATCAATGCACATTTAACATTAGTAATTACACATTTAAATCCTTCAAATCTTCTTCACTTGCACAACAAACGCACTTTAGAGCCCTCGTCACACTTGCAGATGATAAAAAGAAAGCGACAATCTTGATTTAAAGCAATTCTGGGCGTTTTTTCAGTGGAAAATGTGTCCTAGAATCAGGACACGTTGGTGACAGTGTGGGACACGCATGTCCTAAACAGGGACATGCTGAAAAGTCGTGTCCGACACGCTCTATCAGTGTGTCTGTGTTGGACAAACGGACACGGTACACGCAGCCCTTTTGGACGTGTCCGGTTTCATAGATTAAAAGTGATGATAACTTCAACAAGATGAAAAGTTGAGCTTGGAAGGGGGATGTCATGCCCCATCTAACCCCGACAAATGTCTTTTTCCCTCAACGCCCTGCTTTAGATGGTATGGCTTTCAAAGCTTTCTTTTAGTGGTGGACAGTTTGCTTTTTTTTACTAGGATGACCAAAGGGAGGGGTAGTACAATAAAATAAGGTCCAAGTGAGGTATAACAGAGGTGCTAGAGCAGGTATGACAACTCTTACAAGTGCAATCGCCTTTACAAAGCATGAAATCATGAGTGTGGCTATGGGCTCCTAAGCCATGTGTCCTAATGGAATCACCCCAAAGTGCAACAATACTTACCAAGGGCATAAATGCCCAACATGATGAGTTATCATCAATCAAGGGGTAGTCAGCAAGCCCACAAGACCAATACACCTTGAAACGAGGACCAAGAGGACCTGCTATGACAGACCAAAGGTTTGGAGCACCAATAGAACAACACTTTTAGACTTAGCAACCCCAACTTGGCCTTTTACAATGGCAAAAGGACCCCCCTTTTTGGCACATCTAGTAAGGTGCGCTGCAGAGAATTTGGGGCGTAACACCCTCCATTTCCTCGGGATGAACTTGCTCTTGAATTGTATCTAATTGTGTGTTAGGGCATTTTTGATTAATAAAAGACAAGTTTGTTTGGATTGTCAAAGTGCTTTGAGTATTGAGAATTCATTCAAATTGGAATGCTCTCTTTGATTTGCAGATCAAGAGTGTAGGATTTCTAGTAGTTGGCAAGATACAAGATTCCCTTGCTAATTTTCTTCTTTCCATCTGACTCCAATGCCCACTGGACTTGGCACTGGTGAAACAACATTCTTTCATGCTTGTTTTGTTGAATCTTTGTGAAGATTTGAAAATTTTGTTTACTGCTTTTAAGAATCAGAGTGCTGATCTGCAATTTTTCATTGCAGATCTGCAACCTTTCTCACTGATTTGAACGTTTTTGTAGTAAATTTCCAGGGTTCATTTTGTGATACAACCGTAGAGATGTATTCTGGAGTTGGCACAAAGCAACCCAAATGACGAGTTTGTTCAGGCGACAACACACACCCTTTGTGACAGTTATCCAGACATGTAGGATAGTGTAATATTCCCAATCCAATCTAAACTAAATTTTTGTTAACTGTTTAGGTAGTCTGGCTCAGGACTTTTGTCAAATACTTGTTAACAGTACTCTGGTATCACTATGGTAACCCTGTTTGGAAGTGCCACTAAGTATTTGGCTTAATACTGCTTGTATTAAGGCCCTTTTTGACTCAGAAGTTTAGCCAAAAATTTTGATAGCCAAGCCGCTCTAGTTCTGTAGCATTCCCTGTGGCTGTGATGACTTCTTTCCTGTGTTTGTTACTGTTTGTCTTGCTCACTTCTAAGTTTGTGTATTAGGTTTTTCAGATCTCAATTTCATGCCATTATCCATACAAGCTATTCACCATAAACAAGTTTTCACATTGGATATATGGTCATAAACAAATGACAGAAAGACATGAAGACGGCTGTACTTTCTATTAGTGATTACAACAGTTCCCAACAAGACAAATAAATCAGATTTGGACATTACTTGCAGACCTGTAGATGACTGTTGTAGGCAGCAATTCTTCCTTTAACCAGCTTTAGGTGAATATGTGTGTTAGCAGCTCTCTTTGGATGACTAAGGTGTTAGTTTTTACAAGATTATAGCAGTATAACTTAATTGCAAATAAACAATAGGATCTCTAGAAGAAAGACAAAGCACAGAAACAAAGAACACAAGAATTTATCTTGGGAAACCCAATCGGGAAAAACTCAGCAATTCTTCGTATAGAGATGATAGCTTCTGAGAGAAGAGAAGAAGAAAGAGAGAGAGAAAAGTCTCTCCAAAATACAACCCGTATCTTGGAGAGACTTTATTCGTGAGCAGCGTTGTTGGGTAATTTATGCTACATAGTGCACACTGCATTCTCCTGGATTTGGCACTGGTTGGAATGTTGGAAGCACCTCATTGTTCACTATTTGGAGGTTATGATGCAAGTATGTTTTCTCTGGTGAGGTTTGTTAGTTTCAATCTTTTTGTCATGTTTGGCACTGCCTTGGAAGTACTTCATTGTTCACTATTTGGCTAAGTCACAAGATTCGGCGAATTTGAACCTTCAGGTTCGAATTTTGCCGAATCTCAAGCTGGTTCGAATCTGAAGGCGAATTTAATCAAAAAATTAAAAAAAATTGGGGTTGGTTTTTTCACCTAAACCTTAGTCCTAACACGCTACGGTCTACTTACCCTAGTCTCGAATCCCAACGTGTGTGCAAAGTTTTTCCTCTCTGCTTGTCGTTGCTTAGCAAAGAAACCCTCATGCTAGGTATTAGAGCTCACGACTCCATGAGTTTCCATCTCAATGTTCATGAATCACTTCTACTGCTCAATCATCAGCTCATTGTTTGAGTTACAGACTAGAATCTACAAGTGCAATTGCAGTCACAGACCCGTGATTCTGTTGTGCCACCATTGAAGAGTGAAGTTAATTGTAATTGAGATTAAATTTATCTCAACAATTGCGCTGAAAGTTTAAACAAACCATGAGTTGTGCATTTCCAGTTCCACGAATAAATTGTTGATATAAATTTTTATTAGTTTGTACTATATTTCAGTTAATATATATAATATATATATTCGAATCTAAAGACGAATCTCAAACGAACCTCATAGAGAAATTCGAATTCGAATCGAATCAAATGGTCATCGAACTCGAATTCGAATTCGAACCATGTGACTTAGCTATTTGGAGCTTACGGTGCAAGTACATTTTCTCTGATGAGGTTTGTTTGTTTCAATCTTTTTTTCATGTTTGGTGGGAAGAGGCATATATGCAGTTGTTAGCTAAGGTTATCTTTTTTATCAAAGATGCTAAAACCATAGAGGCTACAGCATATTCTGTTTTAATTTCTGCTCTTGTAGTACTGCAGAAGAGGATATGAATCACCTTTGTTATACCCTATTTTCAGTTTTGTAAATAATTTTTCGTTAATATACACATTTTGCAATTTTTTTAATCTCTCTCTCTCTCTCTATATATATATAGCACTCCATAAAAAATATACCTTGTTTGTTTTCATGTAGGTTTGCAAGCATAGTCTTGCTGTACAGTGATATTATTCTGCCACAGATGCAGCATGTATCTGTGTGTCTATGACTCTATACACACATAACTTCCTGTCATTGTCAAGACCCTGTTCAGTGGATTTAGAATTTGAATGCTTAATAATAACTTTTTCGTGACCCAATATAGGAGAGACTGATTATACTTGTGATTTAACTCTGATTAAGTTTTTTCTTTCGTTTATTTCCTCAACTCTATGTAATCTTTTGGCAGTTTTAAAATTTAAACTTTGCAGTAACTGTTAAGTTGTTGTCCATTCGAGTGAAGTTCACAATAAAGAAGGTGTATAAGCATGGATTTTGTTTTTCTACATGTTGAATTTGACATAAGTTGTGAAATTGCGGATACAGATGTTGCTATCGTTGACATCTCCAATCTCTGAACTATCTTCTGGGGATAAAGCATGTAATTTGCATACAATGGCAGCTTATGAACATATGCCAACTGACGAAAATGAACTGGAATGCAAGATTCCCGATGGTATAAATTTTCATTTCATTTTTTTGTCGTTTTTAGTTTCATCCTTAACTTTTGAAAATCAGATTGTTTGTGCTCATATTACTGAATGCTGCATCAGGAGCAATTGTTGCTATTAAGGATGTTGAGGAGCACCTGTATTTGGCTGTTGAAAATGTGGAAGGAAAACATCAGCTAACTGGTGTTCTTCACTATACTCTTGTTGGTGATGGAGCAGCACTTTTCAGGGTACATTATCTCTCATTATATGGAATCTTTTGTATCCATTATATACTTGTCTATAGTCTTAAAACCTTTTGTTTAGGAAACATGTGCTTTAATTAGTATTGTAATTTGTTATTAATAACTTGTATGGGATAGGCGTCCAGGACATAGTTTTATAGAGGAAATTTAGAAATAACTGATGTTAAGGAGGATAATCTGCTATGCCTTAGTCCTTAAGTTTCTAGTGTACCTACTTAGGCTATGTATTACTGTTGTACTTGTACCCTACCAAAAATTTGAAACTAAAAATTTGCATCCCTTTTCAAACTAAGTGTAAAGAACCTCATTAGAACATCTTCATGAATGGCACCACCTCATGGAACGTGTAATGTGCGTTGTGACCAAATCCATATGCCATGAAAAAAGGGAATATTATCCAAAAATGCCTCGGGCATCTCATTAGGAAACTCTGGACTTTTTGAGAAATCAAGTGGATTGAGCCCATAGGCCCCATGGAGGCAATGCCATTTTTCTTCCCCTTTATTTTTCAAATGAAGGCTACCAAATCTGAAAATGCCCATACGCATACCTCATACCTGTTATGCCACATACTGTATTGGCATACTACTGTTGAATTTTAGCATTAGCATGAATACTTTAAAATTTGTAGACTAACATATAACAAATGACAAGTGTAGTAAACAACATCAACACATCAACACACTGACCACAAGAGTTTTTCATTGGGGAACCGTTTAAAGGACAAAAACCCCAAAAGTATTAGTAATTCATCTCGTAAATGAGATGACTGTGTTCTTTAATGAATGTTTCACAACCCTAATGGGTTTGTACCACAGATCCAAAATTTACAGAAGATAATTTTTCACAGAAAAAATCCAAACTAGGGCTTCAAGCCCTAGTTCCTTCCAGCTGCCCAAAATCCAGATCTGCACGGATTTTCTCTTTCACAGCCTGCCCGGATCTGTTTTAGCCTACCTGAGCCCTGCCCGGATATGTTTTAGGCCTGCCCGAGCCTTGCCCAAATCCTCTGCTCACCTGCTCGAACTCTGCCTGGTCCCTGCTGCCCTGCCCGGATCTGTTGCAGCTCTACTTGAGGTTTGCCTGACCTTGTTTTCTTCTGCTTGAGGCCCTTACGGGCTGGCCTGTATGCTGCCTGAGGGTCTATGTAGACCCGACAACCCTCACAGGCATGCTCGATGTTGCTCAAGGGTCTGTGTAGTCCCGACAACCCTCACGGGTATGCCTATAGGCTGCCCGAGGGTGGGTAGCAGACCCAAAACCCTCCTGGGCTATTGCTGTAGGCTGCCTGAGGGTTTGGAAGAGGGATCGAGCCCTAGAGGAGGTTGCTCGGAGGAAGAAGGAGGACGATCGTGAGAGAATCAGGCATCCTGTGAAGATTGGGAGTTGACCGATGAGGAATAGAGGCTTCCCGAAGAAGAAAAGAGGAGCTAGGGTAAAACCCTAACAAATTAAAAACAATGAAACCCTAGTTTAGGGTTTTACTTCCATAGGTGTGAATGCCCTAGCTAGACTCATCCATGTTAGGGCATAATCACAAAACAACTTTCTTCTTCCTGATCCAGCGAATTCTTCTTCTTTGGAGCAACTGTACCTGTGAGAGAAAGTGTGTGTAATAATGAAATTGATTGATCTTCTTTTATAGCCTTTGAGTCACCTGTAATTGGACCAAAACTTAAAAGAACAAAATATTATTATTTTATTCTTTTATCACTTTGACTTTTACCTTTAGTGGTACTAAAGGTATTTTTGCACTTTCACTTTGACACCTTAGTGGTACTAAGGGTCCTTATGTATTTTAGACTTTTGCTTTAGCCTTCTTCAAGTGCCATGTGGTCAAAACAAGTGGTCAAGGTGGTCCTTCATCCCCACTCAAAGTACATCATAAACATAGAGAATTACTAATGCTTTTATCTCACACTCTGTGTGACACCAAGATTGGATACTAAGGTGTCTTAACCAAGGGTAGCTAAGCCTTGGAGAAGATCACAAAGCCCACTGATCGAGGGTCAGAGTGTCACACATGCCCAGACCCAATCTAGGGCTTATAGTGTAGTCCTGGTAACAGACCAGGTGCCTTAGCCATAGGCTACATAATTTGATACAAGGTCAAATACTTGGTAACAGACCAAGCGCCTCCATTCTCCTGGAGAATGGCCCTCAGCCTCGGGCTGAGTCCCTAGTCCCGGACTAGGTAAATTCCTGGTAACTGACCAGGTGCCTCCATTCAAAGAATGGCCACCCAGCTCTAGGCTGAGTCTCGCAGTGCTAGACTAGTTCCACATCCTGGTCTTGGACTAGATGTCACCATTCAACAGAATGGTCACTCAACTCAAGGTTGAGTCCCCCAGTGCTGGACGGGTTCCATATCTTGGTCCCGGACCAAATATCACCATTCAAGAGAATGGTCACTCAACTCAAGGTTGAGTTCCCCAGTACTGCACTGGTTCCACATCTTGGTTCTGGATCAGATGTCTCCATTCTCGTAAGCAAATGGCTCTTGATGCTGCTCAGAAAAATCAACACTCCCTCTCAGTGAGGGAGGCATTCTTTGCCATGCCAAGCTTGTCACGAAAGTACATGAACTTTGATGTTGTCAGGGGCTTGGTCAAGATATCTGCGATCTGTTCATCCGTACGAATGTACTGCAATTTCAGAGCACCTCTTTGCACTAGGTCTCTAATGAAATGATACTTCATATCAATGTGTTTCGATCTGTCATGAAACACAGGGTTCTTCGAAAGCTTAATGCAACTCTGATTATCACAATGGATGATTGTTGAGTCAATATTTCCACCGAACAGATCAGACAGAAGTTTTCTGAGCCAAACTGCTTCCTTGCAGGCATCACTTGCAGCAATATACTCTACCTCAACTGTACTTTGAGCTATGGAACCCTGCTTCCTGCTGGACCAAGAGATCATTGCAGATCCTGTACTGAAGTAGTAACCAGAGATGCTTTTTTGGTCTACTGCACTGCCAGGCCAATCTGAATCAGCATATCCAACTAATAATACTCCACTGCTGGAAGTACACCTGAGCCCATAAGTGATAGTACCTCACACATATCTGAGTACGTGTTTAGCAGCTACCCAGTGTATGTGCTTCGGATCGGACATGACTTGACTTAGAGCATTCACTGTGTAGTAGATATTTGGTCTCGTATGCACGAGATACGTCAAGGATCCAATAAGCTGTCTGTACAGAGTAGAGTCCACACTTTGTGAACTGGTTGCTGAGTCACGCAACTTTGTTGAGTTGGTAGTGATGGATACGCTCATGGACTTGCAGTCCTGCATCCTAAATCTCTGCAAGATGTCCACTGCATACTTTCCTTGTGTCAGGAAAATCTCACCTAGATTTTTCCAGACCTCTAAGCCAAGGAATAATGCATCAAACTGAGATCCTTCATCTCAAATTCAGAGGTAAGCTCCCACTTACACTGTTCTATCAACTGTTCCTCCATATAGAACAATGATCCACATAGAGACAATGATCAAGATATGATTATGAACAACCTTAAAGTACAAGTTGTGGTCAGCAGTACTTTTGGAAAACTCCAAGCTGTGGAGAAATCCATCCATCCTCACATACCAGGCTCTCAGAGCCTGTTTCAGTCCATACAAGGATTTATTCAGTTTACACACATGGGTCTTATTGCCATGAGTCACAAAGCCTTCAGGTTGATCAATATAGTCTTCCTCCTCAATCTTGCCATTGAGGAAGGTTGTCTTTACATCCATCTGATGTAACTTCCATCCGAATATTGCATGAAGAGAAATGATGGTTCTAATGGTAGTATACTTGGCAACAGGAGCAAATATCTCATCATAGTCTATGCCTTCTTTTTGAGTGAAGCGACGAGCTACGAATCTGGATTTATACTTCTCCACACTGCCATCAACAACATGCTTGGTTTTGTAAAGCCATCCGGATGTCACCACTGACTTTCCTATTAGTCTGGGAACAACTTCCCACACATCATTCTTCATGATTGAACTGTACTCTTCAATAATGGCATCAACCCATACCTGTTGACTTGTTGCTTCTTCGTACTTGAAAGGTTCTGCACTAATGAGGTGGCTCATAAGACCGGGGTACTTCTGTGGTCTTATGCTTTCTGAAAGTCCTGGGAGGAGCTTTATGCTTCTCGGCTTCTTGTACCATTTCTTGGTACCAAGCAGGTCTCCTTTTGGAAGGAGGAACTTCAAGCAATTCTTCTGGTAAAATTTCAGTGTCCTCAGGTGCATCTGGAATTTGATCCTCAATTCCTCTTACTCCCTCTGAACTTCTGAATCTGGAAACTCAAGGGGAGGTATTTCATCTTCCTTTGAAAGCTCGTGTTTGACGAAACACAGCTTCCTCATGGAAGATCACATGTCAGCTGACTTCAATGTACCTCTGTCTAGGTACATAGATGCGGTAGGCCTTCGAGCTGTCACTGTAATCGACAAATATACCTTTCTTACCGGAAGGCTCTAGCTTCACCCTCTTTTCTTTTGGCACATGAATGTAAACCAGAGTGCCAAATATCCTCATGGGGGACCAATTGCAGGTTTCTTTCTGGTGAAGACTTCTTCTGGAGTCTTCTCCCCCAAGATAGCATGAGGGCTTCTGTTCTAGATATACACACCAGTACCTGCAGCTTTAGCCCACAAGGATAAAGGAAGATCTAGATCGGTAAGCATGTATTTAGCAGCTTCATAGATCGTTCTGTTCTTCCTTTCTGCAACCCATTCTGCAGAGGGTTGTACGGTGCTGTCAGCTCTTTCTTGATTCCTGCTTCTCGACAAAAATCATCAAGCTCATTAGATTCATACTCACCTCTGTTATTTGATCTCAAGTTATGGATGTGTCTACCAATCTGATTTTCAATCAGAGCCTTGAACTCTTTGAACTTGTCAAAAGTTTCACTTTTGTCCCGGAGGAAGTAAATCCATGATTTCCGAGAGTGATCATCCTTGACTCTCCGAACATTGAAGATGAACAAGGATGAAGGAAGTAAATCCACTTCAAGACTCTCTTCTGACTGGGAGCCTTCTTCTCATACAAGTTAGCCAAGGTGTCAAAGCATTCTTTGGTAGTCTTTAATGCTGTGATGTTGGGCATCACAGTTTCTTTGATAGAATCATAGATGATCCTTCTAGTCTTAGCCTGTTTCTTCTTATAAGCAACTCCGCCAGCATTAGATGTTGGCTCTTCACTGACGTTGAACACAATGTCATCAAGGTTATTTTCTTCTAGAATAGTTGTAAGCCTAGACTTCCAGGAGTTGTAGTTAGCTGAACCTTGAAGCTTTTCTTCCAATCTGAAGATGTTGATAGCCATCTCTGCCACTTAGTCAAATGTCAAGTCTGCAAAATATCTCAAGGTCTAGGAAGACAACACCAATTTCTTCTTACTGTCTTTTCACATGCTAAGGTCTGATAACATGTTGAATTTTAGCATTAGCATGAATACTTTAAAATTTGCAGACTAACATATAACAAATGACAAGTGCAGTAAACAACATCAACACACTAAACACAAGAGTTTTTCACTGGGGAAACCTTTAAAGGACAAAAACCCCAAAAGCATTAGTAATTCATCTCGTAAATGAGATGATTGAGTTCTTCAATGAATTTTTCACAACCCTAATGGGTTTGTACCACACATCCAAAATTTATAGAATATAATTTTTCACAAAAAAATCCAAACTAGGGCTTCAAGCCCTAGTTCCTTCCAGCTGCCCAAAATCTAGATCTGCCTAGATTTTATCTTTCACAGCTTGCCCGGATCTGTTTAAGGCCTACCAAGCCTTGCCCGGATCCTTTGCTCACCTGCCCGAAGTTTGCCTGGTACCTGCTGCCCTGCTCAGATCTGTTGCAGCTCTGCCCGAGGTATGCCCGACCTTGTTTTCTTCTACCCAAGGCCCTTACGGGCTGGCCTGTATGTTTCTCGAGGGTTTGTGTAGACCTGACATCCTTCACAGGCCTGCTGAATGCTGCCCGAGGCCCTTATGGGTATGCCTGTAACCTGCTTGAGGGTTTGTGCAGCCCCGATAGCCCTCACGGGTATGCCTGTAGGTTGCCTGAGGGTGGGTAGCAGACTCGGAACCCTCTCGGGCTGTTGCTGTAGGCTGCCCAAGGGTTTGGAAGAGGGGCCGAGCCCTAGAGGAGGCTGCGTGGAGGAGGAAGGAGGACAACCGTGAGAGAGCCAGGCTACCTGTGAAGATTGGGAGCTGCCCGGTGAGGACTAGAGGCTGCTCGAAGAAGAAAAGAGGAGCAAGGATAAAACCCTAACTCATAAAAACACTGTTGCTTCTCTTTGACAATGAAACCCTAGTTTAGGGTTTTACTTTAATAGGTGTGAATGCCGTAGCTAAACTCATCCATGCTAGGGCATAATCACAAAACAACTTTCTTCTTCTTGAACCAACAAATTCTTCTTCTTTGGAGCAGTTGTACCTGTGAGAGCAAGTGTGTGTAATAATGAAATGGATTGATCTTCTTTTATAGCCTTTGAGTCACTTGTAAGTGGACCAAATCTCAAAAGAACAAAATATTATTATTTTATTCTTTTATCACTTGACTTTTACCTTTAGTGGTACTAAAGGTCTTTTTGCACTTTCACTTTGACACCTTAGTGGTACTGAGGTCCTTATGTATTTTAGACTTTTGCTTTAGCCTTCTTCAAGTGCCATGTGGTCAGAACAAGTGGTCAAGGTGGTCCTTCATCCCCACTCAAAGTACATCATCATAAACAAAGAGAATTACTAATGCTTTTATCTCATGCTCTGTGTGACACCAAGATAGGATACTAAGGTGTCTTAACCAATGGTAGCTAAGCCTTGGAGAAGATCACAAAGCCCACTGATTGAGGGTCAGAGTGTCACACATGCCCAGACCCGGTCTAGGGCTTATAGTGTAGTCTTGGTAACAGACCAGATGCCTTAGCCATAGGCTGCATAATTTGACACAAGGTCAAATACTTGGTAACAGACCAAGTGCCTCCATTCTCCTGGAGAATGGCCCTCAGCCCTGAGTTGAGTCCCTAGTCCTGGAGTAGGTAAATTCCTGGTAATTGACCAGGGGCCTCTATTCAAAGAATGGCCACTCAGCTCTAGGCTGAGTCCCTCACTGTAGACTGGTTCCACATCCTGGTCCCGGACCAGATGTCACCATGCAACAATATAGTCACTCAACTCAAGGTTGAGTCCCCCAGTGCTGGATTGGTTCCATCTTTGTCCTGGACCAAATATCACCATTCAATAGAATGGTCACTCAACTCAAGGTTGAGTCCCCCAGTACTGGACTGGTTCCACATCCTGGTCCCAGACCAGATGTCTCCATTCTCCTAAGAGAATGGGTCTCGATGCTGCTAAGAAAAATCAACAACTACTACTTATTTTTTCTTCACTTCTGTTGACATATCCTGGATCTTATGGTCTCCTTTTACTTCTACTGGGACCTTCCATGTGATATGAGTGATGGGTGATGTTATTATGATGCCATATTGCTACTATGCCATGTTCTACTGTATGATGTGTTTGATTGTTTTGATGAGTATAGCTAGTAGTACATGTCGATGCACAAATTAGTAGCCCAAAATGTTGGAGAAGCTAACCGGCTGCTAATTCGACAGAACTATGAACCCTCAACCCAACATGTCGCTAATAGAATGGAACTTGTCATTTTAGGCTTCCTAGGTCCAACAATGAATGAACCTAGACAGTAGACTATCTAAGGGGGAGACCCTGGCCAAGCTTTTGCTTAAGGGTATCCAAGAAAAACCCCAGTGTACCCCTAGCACTAACTTTTTAGAGGGTGTCTAAACGATATGTATTTAATGAAGGTTTAAGACACTAGGATTTAAAGTGATTTTATAATTTTTATTAATCAATGTAAAATACCATTCACCATAAACTAAAACCATTCATATGAAATATTCATTTTCAATAAAGTACACAAAGCACAAGATTATCATTTAAGGCATAGGCATGATATGAGCATGTAAAACCTAAGTTGCACTGAAACGGATATGGGAACGGATACGGATACGGGGAGGGAAATGGATACGACAAATTTTGAAAAATGCGGGATATAATACGATAAGGAAACGAAAACAGACATATATATATATCAAAAGGGCCACGAGACATACATACTTTAGATTACCATTCATCAATTAGATTTAAATGTAGTCGTTTCAATTATAACAATTAAAATTAGCAAACTCAAATATCGTCTTAAACAATATTCTCTTATCTCAAGTGCCATAGATAAGTCACCCACTGGCAAACATTTAAACAAGAACATGTCAACTACTTCTAAATATCGATTTCAAACCATAAAATTACTTGATGGATGTATCCAAATGTTACCATCTAACAAATATTACGTTGTTTACACCTCTAGAAAAGTATTAAAATTTGTGATTAAACACAATTTTTTATGTAAGCCAGTGACTCGACTATGTTGTATTTAGGCTGTTCCACTCACTAACGAGACAATCAACTAGGAAAGTGAGAGTCAATTGACCAACCGACTGGTTCGAAAAGTGACCAACTGACTGGCTCATAAAGGGCCTAAATTCACAGGATTGTCTATCATTTGAAACCGACTTGGATATTCAAATTTGACATAATCAACCATGTTTTAAGGGGATTAATTAAGCACTCAAGTATAAATAAGTGAGCTCATGTTTTAATGCAACTTAGGTGTGACTGTGATGACATGCAATATGGCACTCTATGCCATAATACTATCTCTAGACACCAATGAGTTTCCTTGGATATGTTGTTTATGTTTTATGGTTTATACTAATAAAAATGCTTGAAACAAGATTAAAATATCACATGCATATCTTATGGAGAACTGGTTAAACGACACACCATCAAAATTCTCTCCACAACATAAGGATAGGGATATGAGTGTACTAGCAATGGAGTAAATAAGACCATAGGTCAAGGGTTCATACTAATTCAAAAAGGAAAAGAAGAAAACTGAAGTTTGTTGGAAGATTATTGGAAATATGTGTTAGTTTATATAGCCCTTCATAAATGTAGTATTGTATGGCTTAAGTTGCCATTGTATCAATTTTGATATGCAAGTTGTTTTATCACATATGCAAGTCATTGGGGTTTATTTAAAACAAAGTTGTGAGGAATTGGAAAAAAATACTGAAAAGAAAAAAAAAGTCATTGTACTTCTACACTAGGATGTGAAACTAACACTATAGTAGACAAGCATTTGATACAATAAAATGTCCATAGACCAATGATTTTTTGAACCAACGGTAGGCCTCTATCAATTTTGAAAAATTACAATGAAACAAAATCAATGAGACATAAAATGTCAAATTACCATTCACCAATTTAGGATTAAGGTTTTGCTCTTGATTTATAAGCTTTGAGGTTTTATATCTAAGTTTTGAGGTTTAATTTAGGGTTTGGGTTTTATAGTTTGCCTTTGGGGTTATTTATTTGTTTATTTTCATGTCAAAAAATCAATATTTCTAGTCAAAAACTTGCCTTGTAGCAACTGAAACGTTTCGGAAAACCAGGAAACTGTTGGAAACGTTTCAGGAAACGACTGGAAACTCTGGAAACGTTTCAGCAGGAGAAGTCACGACCCAGCTAAAAGGGAGAACCCACAGTCACGACTAGCAGCAGGAGAAGTCACGACCCAACTAAAAGGGAGAACCCACAGTCACGACCAACAGTAGGAGAAGTCACGACCCAACTAGAAAGGGAGAACCCACAGTCACGACCAGCAGTAGGAGAGGTCATGGTTCAGTGAGGAAGGATCACCATAGTCCACGACCCACCTAGATAGACTACAAGGGTAACAACTTTCTTCACATAGCAAATAATAGATCTTAACACAGATCTGGAAACCCAAAAGAAGAATGCGAAATCCTAGCAGCAGTAAAACAATCCTTCAGGTCAAACCCAGGTAAGTCAGTGTTGAGATATGTCTTGTTGGATGATCACAATGAAGGATAAAACTTGCTTTTATAACTTGGAAGGAAATCTAGAAGGGTCCTTCTTCAAACCTAGCTTTTAGGGTGTTTACCAATGAAACATAAAATACAATTAGGTTGACTTAGAATAGGTACAAAGGTCCAATGGTCTTACAAAATAAAAAAAACATAGAGTTAAGTTGACTTAGGTTAGGGTATCAATGGTCCAAAAATAAAAACCGTAAAATAAAAGTCATCATACCAACGGTACACACAATAGGGGCGCTAGGACCAAGTAAACAAATAAAGGACCATAAGTCAACCGGAGATGGTCACAATAAGAAGATAAGGTAACCCTCATACCCACAAGACCAAGGTGTACCATAAAGGTGGACAAACAACCCTTTTTACCCAAAGGACCAACAAGACCAAGTACTTTAATCTTCTTTCTCTCTCAAGGTATATTGTCACATGTGTTCCATATATATTTTTTGTCATCACATTATAAGGAAGAAGATCAAACCTGGATGATGTGATCCTTTGGTCCTTAGTATTGCTCCTAAGGGTTAGGTGCTAGTGACATCATCAAGGGGTGGCCAGTTCGTTGAGAAACAACCTAGCAATAACCGAATAGGAGAGAGGACATCACACATCAATCATCTTGGTCAACTTGACCAAGATCCACTTGGTTAATTGACCAGGAATGTACCTGCAGGAATTACTTGGTCTTAGACCAAGAATCTGTTCAGTCCCAGACTAGGAATGTATCTACCTCAATCTGCAGGATCTGCTTGGTCCTGGACCAAGAAACTGTCTGGTCCCACTCCAGGGACCCTAGAGGCATATAGGGGTCCTAACCATGTGTTGGGGACTTTGCCATGGCATCAACTTGCTTGGTCCCAAACCAAGAACCCCAGGAGACCACTGGAGGTCCTAGGGAACTTTCTAGGGTCCTACTTTTCCCTAGTTCACTAACTAGGGTACCATCCTCCATGAGAATGGGTCTCGCAGCTGCAAACATCTTGGTAACTGACCAAGTGGCTCCATTCTTAAAGAATGGCTCTCAGCCCCAGGTTGAGCTTCAGTCCCAGACTGAATTATGTTGATCAACTCCTGGTAACTGACTAGGTGCCTCCATTTTGTCGTAGAATGGCTCTCGATGCTGCTCAGAAAACTACAATTGGATGATTGGAGATGTATATATCATCAATGGTGAGCTGGTCAACCATCACTTCTTTTACCAACCAACAACTTCAAGAGGAAATTAAGAGCTAATCCAGGCCACTACCAACAATAAGCAACAAAGATTATGATATCAAGACAAGGAGTACCATGATCAATAGAAGACCACCAAGGGGGCAACTTCAGCATTGCTTCTCATAACGTTAACAACTCCCTCATAGTCTAGCTGCCTTTGTATGTACCAACCGATGATCATCATGTGGCATCAAAGCTCATCTCCTGTAAAGGACTGTCTCTGGGCTGTGACAACTGCTCTGGAAATGGTAGTAGCTCCGCGGCTAAACATAAATGTGATAACAGCCTCCCGAGAAGGTGAAAATGAGTAACACCAAAAGTGAACAAGCCTAGAGGAATTGCGGCTTTTTAAGAAAGAATTGGCTATGCTTGTTAATTCAAGCTTAGTATATTTTATAGGGATGTAGAGTCCCTTCTTATTGGAGCCCAGACTCATATGCTTGTTTTTTTGGCATTTTAGGGTGTAATATCTCAGTTCTTCACCTGTTTGTTTGATGTAAGTCTTTGTTCCATAAAGTATTATTTTGTTCTGTGAAGTAATATATGAAGCAAAAAAGTGGGTTCACATCATCTAGAACATAATATTAAGTACAATATAAATGTCTATCTAGTTTTCTTTGTCTCTGGATTAATTTTTTTTTATTCTTATTTCTTCTCTCTAGAGATTCAATGAAAGATATAACATTGCACTTTCCTTTTTTGTAGAAAACTTATTATATTATACAGAAAAGCATACAAATACAAGTACCTTCAGTTTCCCTTTTAACTAAAGGATTATGCATTTAGTGGGTTCTTTTCATTTTGTATAGTAGTTTCTTGTCCTCGTTTGTTTTCTGCATTTAAGTTCTTCTTCAGTTTTCTGTGAAAGGTTGATTACCTTGCAGCTTTGCAGGTTAAGTACCAGGACCAAAGATCATGGGGAAAATCTCAATCATGGTTTTCATTACTCTCTATCGGTGCAAAAAATGGTGATGGAGAGCCTTATCGTGTACATTGTCATCCTGGGTCAAGCTTAGTTGATATCTCAAGTACAAATGACAAATCTTTTGAGCTTTGGCACATTATTCCTTTCAAGTATAAGGCAGAGGAGGATATTGAGGAACATGGTATCTATGGTCATTTGTGCAAAAAATGGCTACATTTCATAAACAAAAAGAGTGGTAGCGGTCTTGCTTTTGTGAATGCACGCCCACAGTTGGTCAGAAAACCAGGAAACCCACTCAAAATAAAATTTTTTTCACCTGCTACTTTGAAAAAGACCCTTCCCATTGATACTCTACTAAATAATGCAGCTAAGAGAGATGTGTCTTTAAATTTGAATCCTTTGGAGGAGGAAACTTCCGTAGACATTAATCCTGTGCCAAAAGTTGAAGTCAGCATAAACATGTTTGTTATTACCATACTTTATGAACCATCTGGAGCAATTCATTTCCTTCCTCTTCTACGGCTGGATATGATTATGGATGGTGCTGGAATTGTTACACAAGTTAGTTCTTGTAAATTTAGGACTATCAGTACATTTCAAATCATGCTTTTGAGCTATGAAGCTCAGACAGATATGTGGTAAGTATTTTAAACTTTGAAGAGATCAATAGTGATTTTTTATTTCTCAAATTTTCTTAGTTTCATATTCAAGCACAGGACATTTACAGTTCTGAATTACTGTAGAAAATGAGCATTGCTATAATGTTGAGATTTACTCTGGCAGGATGGAAATGCTGCAGAAAGCTGAGATTTGCATTGTCTATCGTGCACGCCTTGTATCGTTTGAGCAAAATGAAGTTGTTTTTGAAAAAACGCCTATTTCCTTTTACTTTAGGATAAAACAGGTAAAATGTTCATGCATTGATTATATCATTATGCTCTAGTTTTAAGACTGTCTTGATAATCTCATCTTTCATTGCTAAAAATACTAGTCACTGAATGTAGAATTTGCATAATCTCTATGTAGTGCTGGAATAATATTTCATTCTCAACCCTGACTTCAAATGTGATAATATCACTGCAGGTAGATCTGTTTGTCAGGGAGCCGTCCTTGGACATTTGCCTTTTTCTAGTTGGAGAATTGAATCTTGCTGGGCCTTATACCATAAGACATTCTCCGGTGACAGCTAATTGTTGCAAGGAAAGTATTTTGTACCTTTATTTTTATCTTTTTAAAATTCTTCTTACTTTACATAAATGCAAAAAAGGTTACATGAATTGTTATATTTCAGTATGGATAGTTGTCTGTAATGTCTTTCTCACCCTATTGAGTTATGTTGCAACTCAGGATGTCCTCCATGCAGACTGCCTAGCATGGAGGCACTTATCGGCTCAGGCAGGAGAGTAGAGTGTGAGATGCAGTCTGCCATGTGTCATGGATCCAGCAGTGGAGACATGCAGTGTATCAAGTCACCTTTGCCAGTTACATGCAAAAGTGCATGCATGCGATTTTGCAGCAGTTTGATTTTTGGCACCAAAACTGAAATTAGTGCTTTGGAACCCTAATTAGGGTTTGGTGACCTAATTTCAAGTTGACTTATAAAAAGGCAGTAAGGGTGCAAGAGAAGATTATCTTTTGTGTGTATCAGGAGATCGGTACAGCTATGAGTAGTAGTTACCAAAGGAGGGCAAACCATCTGAGAAAGCTAGGGGCACATTCCTAATGGCAGTGGGAGGTCAGATTCTCAGAAAGTGAGGAGATGCAGTGAGAGAGAGAGTATGCACTGAGCATCTTCAGAGACTAAAGAGCAGTAGCAGCAGCAGCAGAGTGAGCAGTTGGAGGAGGATGTGAGCAACAACACGTCACACGTGTGGGACGTGAGGGAGTTGTTGCACACGTTTGAGTGGGATGAGAGGGCCCAGAGAGCTGAGGGTCTTCTTCAGTGAATGAGGAAAGGTCTTCAGTGATCAGTTAGAGACTCACTGAGTGTAGAATAGCTGGGACATTTTTTTGAGCAGAAAGGACGCAACTATAACTGCTGGGGACGTTTTTTAGTGATTGAGGACGCAGTTCACCTTTCAGAGCAGAGCAGAGCAGATCAAAGTAGAGAGATGAGGGAGCATTCTTCAGAGAGTTAGACAGAGAGTACATTGTTCAGTGATTGATAGAGTTTGAGTTGAGATCTTCAGCTAAGGGTGTATTGCTGGGGGCACATTTTCCAAAGGCAGCAGCTGCAATTGCTACAGATCTAGGGCTTTGGCCCTTCAGGTTCATCTGCTTGTTTATCTAAACTCATCCTCTACATCTTCTATATTTATTTGTTTGCTTTGGGCTTGAGAAAGTAGAAAGCCCCACAGTTTGTTGGTTTTCCTCATTGGGGTTTCCAGTGTAAATTTGTGAGTCATATGCGATTGCCTGTTTGTTGTGTAAGGATTTCATATGCTGCAAGCTCTAAATTGTTTTGAAGTGTAGTTCATCTTGGATTAGTGAATATTGTGGCCAGATTGATTATCCTGACTTCTTAGAGTGAGTGGAGACCTCTGAGAAAAAATAATATGGTATCAGAGCCTCGTTAGAGGTCAGAAGAGGGAAATCACACTCAGATCTGCGAGCAACATACCAGATTTGTGTGAGGATTCAGTGGAGGAGTCAGATCTACGGAGAGAGTGACAAGATCTACCAGATCTGAAGAGTAAGTTTCAGATCTACGGAGAGAGTGACAAGATCTACCAGATCTGAAGAGTAAGGTTCATATCTGTGACTGTAGAGGTCAGATCCATTAGATCTGAAGAGTTGAAGTCTAGGTTGAGATAGATCTAGCTGGTATTAGCAGGATAGCGATCAAATCTACCCAGATCTACAGTGCAGGTGTCAGATCTGATTTGGTGGAGGTCAGATCTATTAGATTTGACTGTTGGGGTTTAGATATGAGACAAATCTAGTGGGCATCAGCAGGATAGAGACCAGATCTACCCAGATCTACAGTGCAGGTGTCAGATTTGAGTTGCTGGAGGTCAGATCTAGTAGATCTAATTGTTGGAGGAGAGATTTGAGACAAATCTTTCAGATCTTGGTGTGTAAGGGCCAGATCTTTCAGCTCTATGGACAGGGTGATCGGATATTCCAGATCTGAAGAGTAGGGTTTAGATCTATAACTGTAGAGGTCAGATCCATTAGATCTGAAGTGTTGGAGTCTAGATTTGAGATAGATCTAGCTGGCATCAGCTGGATAGAGACCAAGTCTACCTAGAATTGAAGAACAATGTTCAGATCTGTGATTGTAGAGGTTAGAACTACTAGATTTGAGAGTTTGGAGGTGAAATTTGTGAGAGATTTGCTAATTCTGAGCAGGTAGGGGCCAGATCTATGAAGATAGAGACCAGATCTACCAGATCTGAAGAATAGGGTTCAAATCTGTGAGGGTAGAGGTCAAATCTATTAGATCGATGAGATCAGGGATCGGATTTGAAGAGAAGGTACCAGATCTGTGTAGAGTCACATCAGTTTTATTAGATATGTGAGATTGATAACTAGATTTGAGATAGATCTTTCAGATTTGTGCGAGTAAGCATTAGATCTTTTGACATAGTAGGGTGTTCCTTGTTCAATGAGGCACATTCTTCAGAGATTGAGGAGAGGGTGCCTTAATCATTCAGAGATTGAGTGACAGTTAGAGGGAATTTTTATCGAGTAGACAGAGGATAGTCAGAGGGGTGCATCATTGAGAGAGGGGGTGCATTCTTCAGTGGCTGGGATAGCAGAGGAAGAGAGGGGCACACATTTTAAAGACTAAGAGGGGGTGCACTTCCCTAGACAGAAATATTGACTTGATTCCATCGAAGGTCAGAGCAGAGCAGAGAGCGCACTTGTCAGATTGGTCACACATGTTAGAAGGGCACATTCCTTCAGAGACAATTGTAGCTGTTGAGTATTGAGGGTTTCTCCCAGAGATTTAGCATACTTTCTAAGGCACCAGGTTCTCCTATTTATATGATAAAGCTGATTGTGATAATTTCACAATTTCTCTGGTTTGGATTATAGAACGACCACATCAGATCTGTGAGAGTTAGACATTAGATATGTGAGAGTGAACCCTAGATCTGTGAAAGAGAGGGTTTTGGCATCTAGCTAGATGATGGGAATACAAGAAGTGTTCCTTAGGGTTTCAGAGGCAGGCTCACGCATGCAAAAGAGGGAGTTGGATGAATTGAATTCTAACTCGATCCAGGAAGTCCTTTAAAGGTGATAGGAAGGATACATGGACCAGAGCTGAGAGATTTACCCTCAGTATCAGCTTTGGTGTATGAGAAATATAGTATGGTGTTTCGAGATGGATAAAGTCTTCTATATTTAGAGGGAGTGACGTTGGATGCAGCAACAAGGCATAGCATCAGACAATGCACGTTGTACAGGTTGTTGTGTCAAGCTGTGGTCAACTTTAGAGAGATTTTGGAGCAGAGATTTAGAGGGAGTCTAGAACATGGATTAATGTCAGAGACAAAGAGAAAGCATGAGTTTTGTCTCAAGATGACATTGATGGAGGAGGTATCAACAATCCTCTTCATACCAGGACTGATAGTGAGCACACTCTTAGAGTCAGCATTGGATGATGTTGGGTTCTCTGTAGTGTTTCAGAGACGATTGATATTCGCCTATCCAGAGGGAGCTGATCCAATGTGGATGGGTCACAAGATTGATGGTGAGTATGTAGTGCGAGGGAGCCCTACTTCAGGAGCAGTTGTGTGGTTATCAGAGTCCTCATCAGACTTTGAGATGGAGTTGGAGCGAGAAGCTCCCAGTTTGGATGAGCCTTTGGAGAGTCGGTCCACAGGGCAGATAGATGAGCGAGATGGTCATTCTAGTACTAGCTAGAGACTGAGTTGGTATGAGATGATTGAGATGGATTTAGCTCAGGAGCGAGCTGAATCTTCTCAAGGCAGGGAGGTCAGGTATCAGTCAGTTGATCTGCTTGATGATAGCTTCGGAGGTTGGTTGCAGCAGAGACTCAGAGGGAGTCTGAGCCCAGGATCAGTGATTTGATCTGAGAGAGAGCAAGAGGCTCCTTCCGAGACCACTAGGATGGAGGAGGATTAGAGTACTACAGGTCAGAGGGCAATAGAGGTAGTCAAGACATATGTGGCAATTATTGCAGCAAAGGACTTGTTGGATCCGAGTATCAGTTGTGGTTGGACATCCCTTGTCAAGAGGGAGTGTTGAGTTATGGTGTAACTCAGGATGTCCTCCATGCAGACTACTTAGCATGGAGGCACTTATCAACTCATGAAGGAGGGTAGAGTGTGAGATGCACTCTGCCATGTGTCATGGATCCAACAGATGGAGGAGGTATCAACAGTCCTCTTCATACCAGGACTGATAGTGAGCACACTCTCAGTGTCAGCATTGGATGATGTTGGGTTCTCTGCAGTGTTTCAGAGACAATTGATATTCGCCTATCCAGAGGGAGCAGATCTAGTGTGGATGGGTCACAAGATTGATGGTGAGTATGTAGTGGGAGGGAGACCTACTTCAGGAGCAGCTGTGTGGTTATTAGAGTCCTCATCATACTTTGAGATGGAGTTGGAGCGAGAAGCTCTCAGTTTGGATGAGCCTTTGGAGAGTCAGTCCACAGGGTAGATAGATGAGCGAGATGGTCATTCTAGTACGAGCCAGAGATTGAGTTGGTATGAGATGACTGAGTTGGATTTAGCTTAGGAGCGAGCTGAATCATCTCAAGGCAGGGAGGTCAGGTATGAGTCAGTTGTTCCGCTTGATGATAGCTTCAGAGGTTGGTTGCAGCAGAGACTCAGAGGGAGTCTGAGCCCAAGATCAGTGATTTGATCTGAGAGAGAGCAAGAGGCTCCTTCCGAGACCACTAGGATGGAGGAGGATTAGAGTACTACAGGTCAGAGGGCAACAGAGGTAGTTAGGACATAGTTAGCTATCCCCTCTCCGGAAGCATCACGCTCCAACATAAATGGTCAGAAGAAATATAGCAAGGGTAGTATCTAGGGACTAGGCTCCATCTTGCTTCAAGGGATCAGTGTCATTTTTGTGGTGTGCATATTTCTTTCCTTTATGTTTTTATTATTTGATTTACTAACCTTAGCTTAGTTTCCTTTTCTTAGATTAGATTAGTTTAATTGCTTTTATTTATTTCCTTTTTTTGGCTTAAAGTAACGAACTAGGAGTCAAGTCCCCAACTATTCTCTTGTGACCATTGTTGGCTTTTCTTGACTGTTGGCTTCAATTAGAAAGGGGATTTTGAGTGGTTAGTATAATAGGGATCCATCTGAAGTGTTATTGTCAAAGTGGGAGGTTACATTAAACATGGTGTGAAGTCAATGGGATATTCATTAATGAGATTCGTTCTCTACTCGTTGGACATACGCCATTATTTCTTTGTAGTTGCTTTTGAGGATAACTCTTTAGTGGGACAAACCAAGAATTAATCCACTTTAAGCAACTCACCTCTAATAATTTAAAATTGACAAAGAGGACTTACAAAACTTCCTTTCAACATTCATTTTTTATTCGACACTGGTCTTTATTTGATTCAATCATTTACTTCAAGTTTATATGTTGCTAGAAATAGTTTCCTTTCATTTTTCTCTTGTCGCAGTTTAATAAACTCCCAGATTTCATTTTTGCTTTAGCTAGATTTCATTATGGACCACCCCCTTGGCTTCACTAGGAGTTGGCCTAGATGGAGGAGTCATGTTTTAAGTGACTGAAACTTGACTTGTGACTTGCCCCCTAAGGACATACCCAGTGGCTTGAAGATTTTTGCCATGTTACTCGAGGTGTGTATTAGGTGCAATGTTATAGGAATCACGATTCAAACTCGCGATCTGGCGATTTTGGATCGGATCAGAACCTAAACGAATTGATTTGGTTCATCCCAAGTCAAAGTCACGTTTCTCAATTTTAATCGGCTTACATGGAAATAATTGCCGAGTTAAACTTGGATCGATGCGGTTTAGAAACGTTTTACCCCAATCGTGGTGTACCTCACCTTTAAAAAGGTGTTTGAGAGCCCTCACTTTTTGTCTTTCGGGTTGTTTCTGGCTTCCGACTAAGTGAAACAATGATAGGTTTGAACTTTGGTTAAGTGTCTACTTGTTATAGTGGGTTGTGGACACGTGCAAGTTTAGGGCCACACGTGTAAGTTTAGGGCCACAGTGAGCAACTGCCAGCAGTGAATCATTAATTAAACTATAAAACTATGGTTGGAGATCAAAATCAAGGTTCAATCGTTTGCGTAAGGAATTATCCGCATCTTAATTAGGGGTGTACAAATCTTTTAATTAGTGTTTGATTTGAATGAAGTATCAGGTGGATCCAAGATGCCTATTAAAGGACGCAAGGTTTATTTTTGAATTAAAGGGCTATTAAGGTTTTGATGTGGGAGGAATAATGGCGCTATTAAGGAGTTTTTTTTTTACTCCATAAGTATATACGTTGTTTTGTTTTAGGTTATAAATTATGCTTTTTATTTACTAAATGTTACTTATTATATAGATTAAATATAAGTTATTTTTATTATATGTAAAATATATGAATATATATATTTTTATATAATCTATAATTATATATGGTATGTTTGTTTTTTTAAGCACCCATGGAGTTTCGAACCAGTGACCTTACACAAGGAGTGCCTTAACAATACACCCTTTCACCGTCTATTCTACACCCCATGAGCTAATTATATATGGTATGTTAATATATAATAAAATCTAATTTATATTTTAATAATATTAATATTAATAAATCTAATGTCGAATCTCATTACAAATTTGGAATTGATATATTTTGGGTATGGACCAGTTGAGTGAAAGGGCCTACACCCTATCCCGTTCGGACAATGAGATGATTGACCAAGAGCTGCCCGCTTAATCAATAAAGGGAGAGGAGGGTTAGGGATATATCTATTTCTCTATGGATTGGTTAGAGGCGGGCAAAGCACCTAATTTGGTTCACTCAAGTGCCTAGACTTAATCATTTAATGTCCTTAACTTCACTTCTTCACTCAAGGCAAGACCTCAGGACGGGGTCATCGAGACATGCCTTGTGAGGGGAAGAGCGAGAGCTGAGCAGGGCCAGAGGAGGTAAGTCACAAGTAAGGAATAGGTTATGCTCGCATAAAGCTTTTATCCATTCGGGCTCCTATGTTTGGTTGGCCCCCTTCCCTTAATTATTCCGAAGCATTGTTCTTGTTATTACCAACCTTGTAGTTGCCTATGTGAGATGGATCCAAGATGGATGGTAGAGGGACACGCAACTAAGGAGGTGGAACCAAGATTGCCTCGACTCCCAAATGGATGGTTGTCACGCCAATCGAGGCAGTCTTCGCTTTAAGTTATCTTAGCCCAAGACAACAAAGGGGGAGACCCAGATCTACTCCCGATAGGAGAGATCAGACCTATACACCAGATCAGATCAAGTAGACTTGAGGTGCGTAAAGTGTAAGGTAATGGAAACCCTAGATCTATGGATAATATCACTAGGTGAACCAAGGATTTGGATTAGGGTTTAGGAAGTGTGAGGCTTGATCCAAAGTGGGACACAGGTGACCTATGAAGTAAATACTAGATCTGGGGTTAAGGTACTAGCAATAAGTGAAGATATTCGCTGCCTTGGGAAACATAACCAATGTAGGGAGGGCAAGGACAGGATTGGGGCTATCTAGTACCTATGGATATACTCGATGAGAGATATGACAATATCAAAGTGCCCGAGTCACCAAGGAAAAGTCAGATTACAAGGAAAATAGGCCAAAGAGGGGGTAGCGCTAGGGTTGGAGATCAGTTCCTGTCAGATCTAGGGCAATGGAGTCACTATCTTCCCAGTGTTGGAGGAAACCCACTTGGGAGATACCCCGATCTACAGACCCAGAAAGGTATTTGGCTGGAAAAGTCAGTCTACGAGGAAAACTAGCGGTAAGGTGGCTAGCGCTAGGGTTTGAAAAGTCAATTTCTCAGATCTAGGGCAATCTGGAGACTTCTAGCTCAGCGTTGAAGGAGAAATGGAGAGAGGGTGGCTGGATCTATTTTGCCGAAAAAACAGATCTTGGAAAAAGTCAGAAAAATGGTGAGGAGCGCTAGGGTTTGGCAGGACTGTTTTTCAGATCTAGAGAAAACGAGGCACCTTTAGCTCAGCGTTGAGGATGAATTGGTGAGGGGAAGACCCGATCTACAAAACCCAACAGTTGTTTGTCCATAGATCGAGCGGTTTGTTTTTTAGTATTTTTGGTTTTTTTATTATTATGGAATTTTCAGTAAAATGAAGAAAAGCATGTGTCAATGGATTGAGATTCGGAAGAAATGAACTAACCTACAGATCTTACTTGGAAATCCTTGTAGATGCCTTGACGGTGATGATCCCTGCTATCCCGATCAATTTGAGAAGACCTGAGTGAGTTCTAAGCCCAACGTTTTGCTCCAAGTGACCACTGCACCCTCTCTCCTGCATAAGCAAACGTCAACAATATCAGATTTGCTGTGGCATAAGAAAACAAGCAAGATCTACAGAAAAATAACAAAGTGCAATCATAGATCACAATGAAGCTAATGAAAACCCCCTGTTACAGACCAAGCCAGTCCAAGCGAGTTGAGGAGCCCTTGCAAAAAACGCCCAAGTTGAAGTCGCCCTCCTGTAGACAAGACAATGATCTCAAAAAAATATATAGATCTCACACAAATTTGCCGAATGCTAGGAAGCAAAAGACTTTCCAATCATCATCTAAGAACACCAGATGCAAAGGAGATCCAAAAAATATTCACAAGAAAGTTTTTCTATTAATCAGATCCAAGAGCCCTTACAAATGAGAAGCTCTCTTCTTTAAATAGGAACGAGAGAACCAAAATCCTAACCACTTTTCAAATGAGTGGCTAAGATTAAAAGATACAAATGTCTAATCAAGGGTTGAGATGAGTTCAACATACAATACATGGATCAATATAACAATATAATATAAAAGTGGACTAAATCACCCTAGGAGAGGGGATCCCACTCAACAAGAAATAAATGAAGCACATGGTGGGTCCATGGAGTGTTAACTAACTCCCTTTGGGTGTCCCCATGGCATAATAAAATAATATAATCTTTTAAATTTATGAATTTGTGGCTCCTTGAGGAAATCGTGAGCCTCCCAAAAGCCCTAGAAAATAATATAAAATGCCCAAAAATAGGTGTGGGCCCAATTTGGTGCTACAACTGCTGGAGAAAGTCTGGAGGACATCACTCTCATCATCATGATTCATCCCATGCCATTTCTTTGCCTCAGTAGCCCAAATCGATTTCTTCAGTAGCCATTTAATTATTTTTTGATCTGCCTCGGGAAATGTGATCTTGCCAAAACAACCTCCTAGGGTGCCTGCGTTGTCCAACTGAGCCCACTAGGCTCTCTGGGAGGGGGGTACTATGGTACAATCAAGTGGCTGCACCCCCTAAACCCCATACAGCGCCCTAGGAGATCCGACAAAAACATCTCTGCAAAATTGCATCAGAAGGGTAAAATGAGCCTGATCATCTCTGCAAGTGCCCGGAACTGAAAACAAGTTGTCTCACTAGACTCAGAGAGTCCAAATCCATCTAGGGTATATACTCATACCCTTTCCAGGTCTCTGCTTGATCATCAACAATATCCAATATACAAAATAATAACCTGTAAATGATCAAATAACCAATATAACTCAGGGTGGCATCCATATGCTGGAAGTGTTCAAAGGCTAAGACATGCTCTACAAATCATTTAAGTAACAATCATAACAAGTAGCAATCATTTCACTGGCGGTTCACCAATCAAATACACACACACACACATATATATATATAGGGTTTCATTTACTAATCATAACTCAGATCAGACTTTCAAGACCATACTCACTTCATGGTTGTAGTCAATTTGCTAGTGAAGGGTGAAGGCTAAAATTTTCAAGGCTAGGACAAAGGATGACCACCAACTCAACATTGTGACACTTTGGATATGGAAAGGGAATGCACACTCTAGCCATATGTTAGACAAACAATAACAAAGGGGATGGCAGTGCCCCACAAATGGGTGAACTACTTCAGAGGAGTTTACTCACCTTGACAAATGTTCACAATCCAACTCAATACAAGTAAGGCCAACAATCTTTAGATAGAACGTTTAGGAACCATTGCTTTTTGGGCCTTTGATTTTCATAGCCTTGGTCTACACACTTTTATGCGGACTTTTATTATTTAGGCTTTGCATTCATTTATGTTGAAAAACACTATCTTTCATGAATGTTTAAGATATTTCATTACAATTTTTTTCAGAGCCAATTTCATTAGGCTAGCCTTTCATTCATGTATGTTGAAAAACACTACTTTTCATGAATGGGCTTTTTGCAAGATATTCATTTCATTTCCAAATACATTGTATTGATGGCAGTGCTACTCGTTTTAGGTAAGCAAACACATCCTAGGTAACTCAGATCCGAGACACAAATAAACAGGGAGGTTTGTCCAACAAGGCTCTAGCGGGGGAAAGGTCCTCCATGCCATAAGTCAAGCAGTAGGTTGGGTTAAAACATAACTGGAAGGTAATGGATGGGTGGGGAGACGATGCAAGATGAAACCAACACTAGCAAGCCAAAAAATGGTGGGAATGACTGCCTCTATTCTCCCTAAGGAGGGTAAAACCAATGAGTATAGATCAAGAACTTCCAAGTCTGAGTAGGGACATCAAATACATAATATAGATACATCAAAGTCCACATATTTATATGACCGCTAGATCATGACACTAAGTGCTAATACATGTCACAAAAATGTGTATAAGAGCAATGATAACCATAACACAATATATAAGATGAGTCATAACCATGCAAATAATCCATCTGAACCATCATTTGTCCAATGAGAAAATACTGATACAAATTTGGGCATCACAAACTGCTCTGCAAATGACTAAATGACTACATCAGTCCTCAAATCTGAGTGTCTTGAAACTCAGTCCTGGCATGGGAGAGTACAATAGTCCACTAGTAATATAATGATCCATCAAAACTGCTCATCTCAGCATCTCATATGTAGGAGATCTGGCTGAAAAAATGTACTGAATCTGAAAAATAGAATATGGTATCCCAGCTACTATATATGTGATAACAGTTCTGTGATGAACAAGTTGGGCCAGTTCAATGGTCGAACTGGCAGCAAGCAACAGAATAGTCTCTTGGAACTGCCTATTCCCTGTTTGTATTCAGTCCACAATATTGATATCTTTTGAATTTAGACATTTATTGATATCTTGTTTGGATATGGCTATTTTGAATATCTTAAAAAAATCTTTTTCAAATTCAAAATGTGTGTATATTTAATTTTTTGTATTTGTCAATTTTTTCCCTATTCAATTCCAACTCTTTTTGCTCTTTTGCCTCGCCGATTTATTGCCGATTCTGAGTCTGGTAACATTGGTTAGGCGGCAACACCACTCATGGAAGTAAGGAAGCCATATGGTTGCAAAGATTGTGTTTAGGGATTAGTTTTGTTTAGAAAGTAGTGAGAATAGGTTGTGGTAGCTCAAATGCATTTTTTTTGGCGAACCCTGTTTATCATTCCAAGACAAAGCATATTGCAGTTCAATACCATTTCGTTAGAGACATGGTTGAGTTGAACAAAGTACTGTTGGAGAAGGTTGATACTTTAAAGAATGTTGCAGATCCAATGTAAACTTTGTTAGTGCTGAAACGTTTTCTTGGTGTAGAGAATCAAGGAGAAATGCTGCTCTTAGTAGCTGATTTCATGAACGCTTCCCCTTTAACCCCTTGTTTCAAAGAATACAAGTGGTAGAATGTTGGACATGTGTTGTACTCTTTGCAGGTTTCTGGAGAAAGTGGGGTCTGGGGGGCTTATTAGCCCCTATGGCTAGGGTGGTGCAGGGGGCCAGCACCCCCTAAAAGATAATACATGAGTGCAGGAATTTGAGCTACTTTCAGCCCATGATTTTGCGGCCCATTTTAAACCAATACTAGTCAAGGAACTAGGTTTGTAATCTAATCCTGGTTAATGGATTAGGGTTTTGGATTCTATAATATTGTATTGTAAACATAAAAGATAATATCATAAGATCGAGAGTGGGGAAACTCTCAAGAATCTTGGTTTTCTTGATTTTGGGTTTCAAAGGTAAATCTGTGTAATGTGTGTGAACAATTGTTAATTCTTGTGTTTTAGATTCTGTTTGGCATTGTGTTTTATTACATAGGTTTATGAAAACTCTTTATGGGGGACCGTTCCTTTGCAATAGATCATACACTGGAGGATGATAGGCTGCACCCCCTCAACACGTGCCCAATCTATTGAAGAGAGAAACAGTTCCCAAAACCTGGCACTGTTAAGTGTCGTGGTTTGATGATGATGCCAAAATGGTACATCCTCTAAGGAATGCCGAGAAAAAGCAAGTGGAAACATGAGTGCTTGACCAAGAACAAGGAAGCATACACCATTGGAATCTTTTCTTTGTTATCTCTTGTAGTATAATGTAATCACTTGTATTCATTTGAATTCTTCATACTCCTGTTTTTCAAAATATCTTTCTATTTAGCATTTTTTGTGTTCTTCATATCCTAATTGCTGCTTTCTAAATCTCTTGGTGCTACAGCACCATACCAATATTCTTGCTTAGGCATTATCTTTTTGCTAAATTTTCTACTTTGAGGTTTCCTTTTTTGTTTTGTTTTATTCTGCCTCATGATTGACCTGTATGTGGTTAACCTTTTTTGGATCTACTGTACCCTTCAGAAATATTTCTTTTAAACATGTTCTAGAATCTTGTACCTTTTATATTTGGTGATGGTTTATTCATGGAAAATCTTTGTGTGTCATACAGGTTTTAAACAACACGGGTTTGGACCTTCTTTGTCATTTTGATGATAACGTAGAGGCAAAGATTGAGGCACGGCATTCTGACTTATTTCTTATAAGGTGATATTGTTACTCAGTGTCTTGACATATCTGTTCTCTTTTTGTTGAAAAGAAAGGTCAAATTTGCTTTCATTCTGAGTGATATAGCTTGTTGGTTATCTTTTATAAAGAGAATATGATCTAATGCCTATTGACTCTATTTGAACACATGTTTTTTGTTCCTTCTAGTTTACGTAAAAACAAATGGAAAATACAGAGTGGCAATAGACAGGAAGGAGAGTGTGTGAGTTTAAAAGCGCAGACTACAGATTGTGTATTTTGAAACTAACCAAATTTTTTGTGTTGATGTTGAATCCCTTTTGGAAGGGGGGGACTCATGTGTGAATGTTTTTATTTTTTGTGGATTGGGACTTTCCTGGTTCTCATGTTGTCTGTATGCTGTAACTTTCTTGATTTTTGTTGAATTTAATTGTTCTTTGAAGTTTGAGGTAATATATGGAGCATTTTATAAAAAGAAAAAAACTAAATTGATGGAATGGTACTTGGCAAGTTAGCATTAAATTCAGAGGCATGTTGGTCATCTTTGGAATAGTACTTTGAAAATCTATTGTATGTATTTCTGTCCTTGGCCTTCAAACGTGGAATCTTGGAATTTGATGCCAAAAGAGAGTACTTATAATCCATATTCAATTTCTGTGCAAGGCATATGCTGTCAAGAAAAGACTCACGTCCAGAAAGTTCATCACATATGAGCTTTCAACTTGTCAAGTCTGGCAAAGTTTCATCAACTCCAGTTTGCATATCTCTGGAAGAACTTGGCGTTACAGCCCTGAGAACACACTTAGTGTCTGGACAATGTATATGCTACATTTTATCAGTGTTAAGATTCATCAATCTATGTGATCAATGTGTTTGCACCATCTTTATCTATTACTATGTTACTGCTTTCTCATGAAATAAGAAATGCTTAGATTGAAATATCTTCATGAAGCATTTTTAGATCTAGTGATTAAATGTTTCATTTTTCAACAGCTGAGAGGACAGCTCCTGGACCATTAGTTGTTATTGATGTTTCCAAACAAAATGAGGTAATTGCAGAGAATTTATAAAAGTCTGCATTCTGATTACATTGGGATTTCTTTCTTGTTCAATCTTTTCAGAGTAGCAGTTAGTTAGCTAACATAATAAATCGAATATAAAAAATGATATATTTCTTACTCATATTTGGGACTCGGGAATCATAGATGGTGATATTATAATAACATTTTTATTTAGCATGGGTATGAAATATTCCATGGGACTAAAAATTCAATGCAAGATTGTAATTTCTTATGGCCGGGCTGGGGTGTAAAGTTTTGATTCTTTTCTCATTTTTTTTGCCAAAAATGGGGCTAACTACAGCCTTTTTTGCTAGGATGGTCTCTCTGTTACCATTTCCCCAATGGTATGTATACATAATGCAAGTGGTCGTTTACTAGAGCTGCGCTGTCGGCGTCCACCGCAAAGGGGGGATGATGGTGTGGCAGTGCTTCTCAAACATGGAGATATTATTGATGATTCAATAGGATTCTTTGATGCTTTCGATTTCTCTGGTGAAATGAAAAAGGCGTTGCTATCTTTTGGTCTAGGTAAGCTTGGTCGTATATTTTTGGGGACAGTTACTTTTGAATGCATTTTAGTTGCTAAAAAGTAAAAATGACCAATTCTTCTATATTATGTGTGCATGATTATAATTTTTTAGAACCAATATTTTTTATTGGAATGTAACACTCTTTGTTTGTTTATCTGGCAGAAAATGCCCTCATCTACAACCAATATTGCTCTGTTTCATCATCTAGATTTTCTGATTGACTTCTATAGATGCTAATGCTTCGAATAACTGAATAATACTAGAAGAAAGAAGCACATTTTAGCAATTAACTTATTGTTGAGCATTCTATATCTGTAGTATCACTCTTTTCTGTCATTTCTTTCTAATGTTTATAAATAATCTAGAATATGTTCTTTTGATTTGTACCTGTTGCCTCCCAAACCTGAGTGGTAAACCCCTAGAACATAAATGCAATCTTAGAGGAACCCAGGAATGCTGCCTACTGTCAGCACAGCAGCCCTTCCTCTCACTTTAACCTGTCACTCCTCTGGCATAAATGGCGTATCCCTAGAATAGGATTGCTAGAGTTATGCAATGGAAACTCAAGGTGAAATGAAGAGTTAACTTTAGCAAAACAGAATTGCAATATGGGTTTTATAAATAAGGTGATGGGTGGACCAAAACTAGCGTCAATCCATTAGGCAAGTGGAGTCAAAGCAAAACTAGGAAGGGCAGCAACTATGAGCCTCCTTTGAATGAGATTAGGACTCAGGAGTGAATAAAGTGAGAATTAACAACCCACACCAATCCTATCTTTCTGTTTCTGTCCACTAATACATAACATCTTTGTGAAAGCCCGAGTTAAGAAGAAATTCCAAGTATGCATGAAGGTGTATTTACCAATAGACAATGTGAATGACGGCCAAATCTTAATAATGAGAAGAGAATCACATTGATGTTTCCAGCAATAAACACAGATTTGAAAGGGGGAATGAACCACAATTAAACTTTTTCCAAACTACTAAACAAGGAACAATGTTACCTAGATTATGGCTCTTCATATCAAATTTGATGCATGAGTTTCCAGCTTTAGTCTTCAGTAATACTGATTTTAACACTTATGCCACAAAAGAGAATCCTTACCTTAAGATATTCAACTAAACTCAAAGGGGAAAAATACTGAAATGCAACCATGAAAACAAATGAGGAAGACCTCTTTATATAGAATCTATGAAATATAGCATCCTCTTAGATTTAGATCCATAATTTGCTCCACGGAAAAATCATAAAAAATGCATATACAATAAAGCTGATCTCCTCAAAAGAAGGTCGCCCCTCAACCTAGGGATCTCTTTAGCCCTGGAGAATATGATAATGGGTCCTTTGCTGCCATGGGTTCTCATTTCCTTAGGATGCTCCTAAAAAATGCACATGTTGACTATATCAAAGGGTCTGTCTCCACTACTTGTCTCCCTTCATAATGGATTGCTCCTCCAAATAATGCAAACAAATTGCATCAAACTAGTCATAGGAAACCAACTCAAAGTGGGAGTGCTCTTCAAAGATACTTGTTGCCAGCTTACACACACCTGGGGAGAAGCGCAACATAAATTTTCAAGTTGCTCGGTGTGTCCCTGGGGGCAAGTCTTGAGTCATGTGCTGTCACCTGATCTTGACTCCTCTGTTTAGGCAAACTCCCAACGAAGCCAATGGGGGTGGTCCCTACAAAGAGTTACTAAGGCTCCTAAGTTTTTATTAAGTGTTAATGATAGACGTGATTGTTTTTAGGAGTTTTTTAAAGAAGATGAAATTACACCGACCAAGATATTGCAATATTTAAAGATCAAATTCAATAGAATGAAATTGAAATGACATTCACAACATGAAATAACTGCTGAAACAAATGTAATTGTAAAATGACCAGTGCCAATAATGGAGTCTACAAAGTTCGTGCTGCTGAAATTGTATACGTTTTGCAGTATCTTGGTTTGTTTTAAATTATATGTGGATTAGATGAGTGAATTAAAGAGGGAAGGGAACTCCAAATATACCAGATGGTATGAGGAGTGTGTCTAAATTTTTTATCAAATGTGGCTCCACATGAAGAAATGTGGGTTGGATCGGAGCCTCTAGGTGTCCAACACTACACAAATCGAGGATGCAGCCTGACGGTATCCCGAGGACACTATCTAGTGGTTCCCGTGTCCTCTATGAAATTTCCCCACAAGAGATTGAATCGAGGCGTTGGATTTTTGTCTTGGGATATTTATTGGGGTGTGAACTGAATTAAACTAGTCAATCCTATTGATTTTGATGTATCCAATTGGTCGGTCGAACCGCAGAGGTGCAGAGCATACACAACGGAGCCTTGATCAAATTTAAAAGATTTTCATACAATAACTGTCTTGATTATTAAATCCAAGAATCTCTTTCCAGGTCGTAAGACCGTACTTGGAAAAGCAAGGATGTTAGTTTCAAAACATAAAATAAAACACAAAAGGAAAGACAAATTTTCTAATTACTACAACCAAGAGTCTCTTTCAGGCCTGAAGGCCTCGGGAAAACAAGGCTGGGTTCGTATTCAATTTTGCAAAAAATAGAAGGAAATTAAATCAAAGATATTGATTGATCTATTTTTATTCTGCAAGAAAGAAAATCTAATCTAAAGCTAATAAAGCAAGTGAGGCAGATACAGGATTCCCCCAAATGGGGGAAGAAGGGTGTGGGAGCCGTAATCCCACTTGCTTTTTATATTATGACTTATTACAATGCTATTAAGAAAAATGAATACCCTATTTTGACCCTTGACAAATAGATCAAAATGGGTTTCACAAGTGTCGAGGGAGAAGAGGAATGGAGGGGGAAGAGGGATGAACTGTGTGTGTTCCAGATGCCCAAAAACTTGAATTTCGACAATGCTTCCCTCTCTTTTTCCTCCGACCTGCTAAAAATCAGCAAGCAATAAAGTTGGAAAATCGTTAGAAATGTTGGCTAAAGCACAAGAATTTACAACCTTTAACAGTTGGAAAAATATTGAAGAATTTAAACTTGAAGTGCTAAAGATAATGATATTTAGATCTAAGCTTTTAGATGCGAAATTTCAGTGTTTTCTTAGATCTAAATTGAAGCAAGTAAAAAACAAATGATGAACTCTAAAAATCAGATTTTAACTTGCAAAAATTACAAGGAAGGAGATTAAGGTTGAGTATTTTGTTGAGAAGGAAGAAGAAGAGCTCAAGCTCAAACTTGAACAAGGTTGAGGAGGAGGGTGCCTACGGATTAAACAAGTTAGATCCAAAATGAAAGCACTTAAGAAGACAAGATGCAACCGAGCTCCAGTCTTACTCCACTCTCGGTGATCTGCAAATCTACACAAGAAACCTTCATGCCAAAGATTAGATCTATTGTAAATCACATAAAACCAAAAGCATACAAGTATTACTGACTACAATGTATAACTCTCGAATATTATATGAGGAGGAGGGTGCCTACGGAGTAAACAAGTTAGATCCAAAATGAAAGCAGTGAAGAAGACAAGATGCAACCGAGCTCCAGTCTTACTCCACTCTCGGTGATCTGCAAATCTACACAAGAAACCTTCATGCCAAAGATTAGATCTATCGTAAATCACATAAAACCAAAAGCATACAAGTATTACCGACTACAATGTATAACTCTCGAATATTATATGATTATACATAAATAACAAACTTGAAACTCAAATGCGTATTCTATGGATTGGAATACAAACTTCTAAGCTAGATATTTGAGATTGCATGAACAACAAAAAGTGCTAAGCAAATATCACCTCGGTTCTAGAATACACATTCACCATAGAAAGCATTGCACCAACAGATTGTCCTCTAAAGACTCAACATTATTCATAACAAAGATAAACAATTACAATACATGTGAGCAAAGGTTCCTTGCTTCCGTCCTGAATGAAAGAGCAAAGCCTCGGTTTATAGAGTTTCTGGGCCTAGGGGGTGCTTTATTCACTGAAGTGGATTGGGCGTTAACATTTGCTGAGGTGAATCTTTTTTGAGATTGATCGAATCTAATCTTCATAAGGAGGCGCCACATCTCCTTGAGGAGATGCACCCTCATATTCAATCCATGCCAACCCATCTTCTCTTGCCACATGCACAAAACATGAGGCCTACAAGAGGGGGTGCATCCCTCATCTTCAAACTACTCGCCACCTTCCCAATCAATCACGAAATCACATGCTTAATTCATGGAGATGACTTGCCTTAACTTTAGGAAGAGATTGCCACCAACTTACAAACTTCAGCACCTAAGATACAATGCCACCTAATCACCATGTGAGGGCTCACGAGGTGGGGCGTGTTCTCCATAAAAAATTTGATTCGCTAGCTTCCAAGGATGTTCACATGTGATGCTTTATCCTAAGGCTTATTCGCCCTTCCTTAATAAACATAAACGACACCCTTTTCATGTCATTCGACTAAGATGTCGATGGTTTATGACGTTTTTCCTTTGTGTCATTTTGTTGCATTTTTAGCATTTATTTGCCACTTCGTTGCACCTTTAGAGAAAAAATGCCATATGGGGTAATTTAGTCACTCGGAGCATAGGGAAAGTGGGTCCTAGGGTAAATACTAAAAATGATGCTTTGAGTGTGAAAACAAGCATCCCCACGCCAAAATTAAAGTACGGATCACATTGTTTTTACAAGTTGAAATTTTCTATTTAAACCATTAAAAATGGGTTGATTTCGTGGGAAAATTTAATTTTTTGGAAAAAAAACTCTAGAGGGACCTAGTTAATGTTTATGATGATTCAAAACAATGCCTAGCATGCTTATATACATCGACACATAAACTTTAATAACCTCCCGGGGTTCAACCACCAAGACGACCATTCAAGCTTTGGAGGAGCGCTGAAAAACTTGAAAATTATACATTGCTTATTCAACATTGCATAATTGACAAGGGAAAAAACAGCTTAGAATGATTGGATTGACGTCTAAATCCTAGGAAGCCAAGTTCTTTACAAAACGTTTGCCATGCTAGTACATTTATCACAAAATCCCCTCCGGGTATGAACATGTAATTTATTAAAAACGAGACTACAACTAGTCCTGATGTAACCATGGAACTTCTAAGCTTTGATGATGAACAACTTGCTTGTTCAAGACTTTGGCGGCTCATTGGAAATCCCCTAAGTGCAACTTAGTGGATAACATCTGGCTCCAACTGCGGGACGTGCACTCTTTTGACCATCATTCAAAAACAGTGTGCGAGGGGCCCATAATCTTTGGTTCCTGCACGAAATTAAAGTGCATCAGTACCACACACACACACACACACACACACACACACACACACACACATAATTCAATGCCAACATGAAATACATAATTTGCAACAATGTTAGTATACAAAAAATAATATAAAAAAATGTGGTACATACATAATATACATAAATTTAAACTATGATACAAAAGATGAATTACAAAACTATGGCACAAAAGGAAAAACTGAAAGGAAAGAGATAAGGGTTTAGAAAATCCCTAAGAATGCCCCTATGGGCATTAAATGTCATTGCCGAAGATCAATTTCAGTTGTTTCCCATTTACTGGTAAGAGCAACTTTTCTCCTTCCATAGTGTTGAGTAGAAATGAATTCGTGCCGGCCACGTCATATATGATGTATGGACTCATCCACAGGTTGTCAAACTTTTCGTGCTTGCCTAGCTTCTCTTTCCTCTTATTCCAAAGAAGAACTGTATTCTCAATCTGAAAAGGTCTTGGTTTTGCTGACTTGTCAAAGGTTCTTTTGATCTTATCTTGATTTCTGATACTATGGTCAAGAGCCTTTCTTCAGTTCTCATCTAGCTCAATGATCTGATTGATCCTGTTGGGCATGGAATCGGTAAATTTTCCTTTAATATTTGTTACCAACTAAGTTGCACTAAGTTGGATTTCTAAACGAGCCGCCAAAGATGAACAATCACTTGTTCATTTTTTTCAAGTTCAGAAGTCCTTGCAGGCCTTCCTAGGCCCTTTTTTTTAATGGTTAACATGTTCATACCCCATGGGGAATTGTAAAAAAATGAGTTCGCATGATGACTTTATGTAAAAGGCTTGGCTTCTTAGGACTTATTTATTAATGCATTATTCGAGGGTGTTTTTCCTTGTTAATTATTTATTATTTTTAAGCGATAAATAATTTTCGAGTTTTTCACCCAAACCTCCAAAGCTGGAATAATCGCATTATTAATTAAGTCTTGGGAGGTTATTAAAACCTATGTGTCGATGTATATTACCATGCTAATCATTATTTTGAGTCATTATGAACATGTCCTAAGTCCTCCACAGGATTTTTTTTAAATTCAGGAAAAAAATATTTTTTCCATTTTTACAGGCTAATTTTTAATAAGTTAATTGTAAAAATGTGGCTAGGAGTTTGTTTTTGCCATGGGGGTGCTCATTTTCTAACTTAACCCCTAGACCCACTTTACCAAGTTTTTGAGTGATTATTTAACCCCAAAATTAATAATTACTCGAAAAACCCAAAAAACCCAATAAAAATGAAATATTAAAAATTTCGGCAATTAAATAAATAAAAGATAATTGGAAAATCATTTTGGCAAGTACCCGGGCAAGGGAGACAAGCTAAATGTTGCCGTTTCAGTGGATCTCATGAGTTGTGAGTTTCCTCTCCAAGAGAGGGGCGCAAATCTCCAAGTGGGGACGCTAGCTTCAGTAGAAAAGCTCATGGATTGGAAAAAGAGTTGTGTTTTAGCAAGTGGCATGGCCATCAATGGATGTTGCCATAGATTGCATCCTTTTCCACCTCACCTCACCTCATTGCCACTTCTCCAACCCTAGCGCATCCTTGAGGAGGATGCATCCCCTTTCTCTTTGCCGGTTTTCTATTTAAGCAAGGAAACCCCTCTTCATTCTTCACGAATAATTTTGGCATTGAACCTTTGCGCCTGTATGTTATAATTTTGTCATTGTGGAATAAAAGTGAAGGCTTTGGAGGAATACTTGTGTCGGGCATCAATGTGTGGTGATCTCTTGTGTTGTATGAGGTATAATTGTATCAATTTCTTGCTTCATTCTTAGTTGTTCTAACTGGTTTTCTAAAGGATAAATAAGTAGTTTATTATTTGTTTCTTGAGTTATTTATGTAAGTAGATCTTAGATTTGTATGTTTTACCTGTTTGTATGCATACTATCTAGTCTTTTGCTTAAATACTCCCGGATATAACGCTTTGGTGTAGTATTGTTCAAATTTATGTAGGAATATCTAGCGTGGAGGATTGATGGTTCTTGTTTGATTCCACCATATCTCTGCGATTTGTTTAAGAAGATTTAAATCCCTCCGCTCCCCACTTGAGGACTCCATTGCCCAAGCTTCAAAGCTTTGGGGCATCTTTCTTTTCCTTCTTCTGTCACATTAAAAACTTCAAATTTTTGGTGACTAGTTTTATTTTGCATACTGGAATCTCACTGAAGTATTGGAATATTTTAGCTTTTTGATTTACATATGCAAATTTAAAGATTCAGATCTGATTATTCAAGTATTATTTTACAAGATTTGATAGCAAGCAAGTACTAGTTTAATTCCTAAAATTTTCTATCTTTAAAGTACTTAAATATTTTTGACCAAATTTTTATGTTTTAATCTGATTTTCTATTATATTTAATAAAAATTTGTTCGCTGTTTTGTAGCAGAGATTGGTCTGATAAAGGGGCACTTTGGGGAAATTTTGAAGATCCAAGTCAAACCGGAAACCCCTCTTCTGATACTTCTTTCATTGGCCATTTCTTAAAGGCCCTTAATTGTAAAAACTTGTTGTTCCTATTCTACAAAGGAACACAAGTACTTCTTTCTTCTAATCATTGAAAAAAGAGAGGCAAGTGTGCAGCCAAGTGCCCAAACCCCATCCCCCCAGGGGGATTCGCACTGTGTCATTTTTTCATTTTTTAAAAGTTTTTGTTTAATTTTTCTAGTTATTTTAAGTCCCTGAAGTAAAATAAATCAATCCGGTTGTGTTCTCGGTAATGAGAGTATCGACATCGAGATTTAAAAAACTCACACTTAGCTTTAAAAAACTTAAAATATCCAAGACTTCAAGGCCCCGTATGCTCTTGTGACCACTGCAGGCCTTCGGCTGGATCGGTGGGACAATCAGAAAGGGATTGAAGTGACTAGTAATTAGTAATACATATCAATTAATCCCTGTAAGTGAAAATATGGCACTTATGCGATTTTACCAAGTTGTGGAGAAATTTTGAAAGTGAAACGGGAACCACTAGAAAGTGACTATAGGCTACACCCTCATTTGGTGTAGTGTTAAACATTGCCCTGCGACTCCATCTAGCCCACATGTCACTGTGAGAGCCACTTCTTGGTAAATCCGGACACATTCCTCGTACCTCCGGGTATGTCTGGAATACCATCTTCCTGTCATAAGAAAGATCATTACAACATTAATAATAAAATTTACCAAGAATTGACCCACTCCCTGATTACTCAATAATCATAAAATTGACCAACTGAGACAACTGCAATACTTCACGAGACTCCACTAGCAACCCTTTACACAAGCACTCCATTGGCACTGGTCTATACTGGCAATCTTGCTTATTTTATGGTTAAGTTAATCATTGTGTTATGGAATGTTGTTATGCTAGTCATTTAAATCACTTTGCAGTTATCTTTGTTTCAAGGTTTTATTTATTTCAGCTCCTAGACTAATTGTTATATTGTTATAGATTAAACACCATATTTTATTTTACTAGGGACCACCCTCCTTGGCGTCACTAGGAGAGAGCCTAGACGGAGGAGTCAAGATCAAGTGACAACACTTGACTCTTGCTTGCCCCCAAGGTCGCACCCAGTGGCTTGAAGATTTCTGTCACGTGACCCAAGGTGCGAATTAGGCAGCAACAATATTCAACTAGGGCTAAGCATTGCATTCAAAATCTCTACTGATAACCACACATGAATATCTTTTACAGTATGCAGCAGAATGTGAAACTGAGAAATAAATCACAACATCACATCATAATATTGACACTATTATTTTGGCTATGGAAACCTCCAAAAAAAAACCCAATATGGGAAAACTGGTGCAGCAGTCAGATATAGATTTTATTATGAGAAAATATGGAACGTTTACAACACTGCAAATTCACCCAAATCTGGTGAATGTAGTTACACGGCAGAATCACTGGGAAAACCCCCAGCTAAACTTCGACATCGTCTTGCAAGAGTGTACGACCTAGCTGTATGCATAGTGGAAAAAATTGGCATTGGCAAAAAATCGGCGAGGGTCCAGAAAACATCTTCTCGATAACATTGGCGAAAAAATCGGCAAACTGCGGCAAGCATTAAAAAATGCAAATTTTGTACTTCAATAGGGTCAAAATTTGATTGCCGATTTTTCACGATTTTTCCTGATTTTTTTTCTCGATTTTTGCCGATTTTTCTTGATTTTTCGCGATGTTTGATTTTTTCGGGCCGAAAAATTGGTAGCCAAGAAAAATTGCGATTTTTCGGGACATCGCTGAAACATCGGCGATTTTTTCGACTATGGATGTACGGCCTCACATGTGTGGATTCGTACGACTGTACGGTTGCTGTATGAAAGCCGTACGGTATAGTACGACCTCCCTCTGCAAATCCTCCCTGTCAACCTGTGTGGGCTTTGTCCTGCCTGTCATTTCAGTGATCTTGCTTTTCGCTCCTCTGTCTTCCTTGCTAAATCCTCTGTTTGACTTCCTCACCCTGTCTGTATTCTGTCTCTGTTGGAATACAAGTGTGTGTGTGTCCTCTCAACTAATTGACATTTCTTTTATAACTTTAGGTAAAGCAGAAACCCTAATTTCACTTTAACTTAAAGTCAATAAATAATTAGATCACTTTAATTATTTTCCAAAGTAAACTTAAAAAAAATAATTAAATACAATTGGTTTCTTGTTTTAGAGTCTTTTGCATGCAAGAAGACCTTCCTTGTTGCTGCTAATCTAACATTCCCTCTCAATGAGGAATGGATTCGGTAGCAACCCCAACTTATCCCTGAACTTCACAAAACTCTGTCTGCAAAGTGCCTTGGTGAAAATGTCCACCACCTGCTCATCTGTCTGTATGTACTCCAACCTGATGGTTCCTCTCTGAACACAATCTCTCAAGAAGTGGTACCTGATGTATATTTGTTTTTGTCGGTCATGGAACATTGGATTCTCAGATAGGTTGATGCCACTCTGATTGTCACACTGAACTACTGTAGCCTCTAGCTCACACTCGAACAACCCTGAAAGTAACTTCCTCAACCACATATTCTCACAAGCAGCCATGCTGGCTGCCACGTACTTAGCCTCTGTCGAGCTCAATGCAACTGACTTCAGCTTCCTGTTGAACCAAGAGACAACCCTTGACCCATTGCTGAAGCAACAACTTGAAGTACTCTTTCGGTCCTCTACACATCCTGCCTAGTCAGCATCTATGAAACCTGCTAACTATACAATCCCCCTGCGCTCATAAACCAATCCATACTCCATTGTACCTCTAATGTAGCGAAGTATGTGCTTCGCAGCCGTCCAATGCACTCTCTGAGGGTCCACCATGAACTGACTCAAAGAGTTGACTGCCAAGATGATGTCTGGTGTATTGCTCACGAGATACATAAGTGATCGGATAATTTGATGATACAAGGTAGGATCAAATCCGTATCACCCTGATGCATCAATCTTCCTCTAGTTGGAAACTAGAGGAATGGCCATAGGCTTGCAGTCCTCCATTCAGAATCTCTTCAAGATCTCTACTGCATATTTCCCGTCCAATGAAGAAGCATCCATATTTCTGCCAAACCTCCAAGCCTAGAAAGTAATGCATACACCCAAGGTCTTTCATCTCAAACTCTACTGCAAGGTTGGACTTGCAGTCTCCAATTAGCTTCTCATCTCCTGTAAAAAGAGATCATCCACATATAAGACCAGTATGAGAGGCACCTCACCTGCCAAGAAGTACAGGTTGTGGTTAGCCTCACTCTGCAGAAATCCCATCCCCCATAGATAGATGTCTATCCTCGAGTACCATGTTCGAGGTGCCTGCTTGAGCCCATAAAGAGCTCGATGCAGTCTGCATACATGTGTCTCCCTGTTCTCCACATAAAACCCCTTTGGTTGCTCAATATATACCTCCTCTATCACTCCTGTTATCACATATATAGTAGCCGAGCTACCATATTCTATTTTTCAGATACAGTACATTTTTCAGCCAGATCTCTTACATATGAGACGCTGAGATGAGCATTTTTGTCGGATCATTACTTTATTTGTGGACTATTGTACTCTCCCATGTCAGCACTGAGTCTCAAGACACTCAGATTTGAGGACTGATGTAGCCATTTAGTCATTTACAGAGCAGTTATTGATGCCCAGATTTATATTAGTGCTTTCTCATTGGACAGATAATGTCTCAGATGGATTATATGCATGATTATGACTCAACTTTTATTATATAGTGTTATGGTTATCATTGCTCTTATACTCATCTTTGTGACATGTATTAACAAGTAGTGTCATGATCTGGCGGTCATAATTATATGGACGGATGTAATTGTATTATGTATTGATGTCCCTACTTAGACTTGGAAGTTCCTGATCTATACTCATTGGTTTTACCCTCCTTAGGGAGAATAGAGATAGTCATTCCCACCATTGTTTTGGCTTGCTAGTGTTGGCTTCATCTTTCACCGTCTCCACCCATCCATTTCCTTCCAGTTTTGTTTTCAACCCGGCTTACTACTTGACTTGTGGCATGGAGGACCTTTCCCTGCTAGAACCTTTGTTGGACAAGCCTCCCTGTTTATATTATGTCTCGGCTCTGAGTTGGTGACAGAATTTGCCTTTTGTGAGTTGGATTGTAGCCTAAATCATTTTGGTTGGTTGTCCCGATGTTTGGCACTGTGCAGAACTCCCCCTAGTCACTTGAGATGTTGTTGGCTAAAACTGAAAGCTCATGTACTACTTGTATCGGAAAATATTATATATGCGCCCATGGAAAATGAAAAATGCTAAACTGTGTTTCTTAAGATATGAGCACGATGTGTTTCTTAAGATATGTGCCTGATCCCAAAATGGCTGATCACTGCTCAGGATGAGCACGATCGGATCTGATAATCACTGGGTACTGGAATAAGATGCTGATGATGAGAATGGTGCCTGGGTTGCGAAGTAAAACTGAGATCTGAAGACCCAGCGAATGATTAGGGCTTTCTGGTTGAAAAACCCCTTACGACTGCACACGTGCCCCTGCAACAATCTTTGCAGTATACTGGATAACTATGAATGAATGGAAGAGCAAATGGTGAACCTGTATGGCTTACCCTGAATGAGACTAGGGCAGATATCTCACTGCCGAAACCCCGCTAGTTGAAGACGCCGTCTCCAACCCCAACTGCTGTGCTGCACGCTGTGCTGCTATTCAAGAGCTCCAAAATAATAATAATTAAAAGTGAGTCTCCCTTCACTTTATCTTCCTTTTATAACTTTCAACTGTGAAAACCCTAATCTTTGACCTAATTAGGTCACTTTATTTTCTAATTTGCAGTTGACTTGCATGCATGCACATGGAGACTTAAATGAGTGCATGCATCATTAAATAATGCTTGGATGGCATGCATGATGGTGGCCTTTGGACCCGGTGGCCCTTCTTGACCTAATGGTGATAACATGATGATGCCCTAGATTTTCTATAATTGGCATTAGTCTTTAGATGATTCCCTAACTGTCAGTAACCGCTCGAACCCACAGGAATCACATAGGTTAGCGGTTTTGGTCCTTAATGCCTAATCAAATGAGGACATTACATACATGCATTGCACCATTCTATCATGTTTGTGTTGTTGAAAATGTAACTTTGGAAGATATTCTTTTGTATATTATTGTATTTTATTGTATCTTTGTCGTAGATGTTTTTCCTCCGTTCGGGGATGCTATTATTGTATTTGGTCATGCTAGAATATCGAGGTAAAATCTCCATTATAAGTCAGGGCAATAGTCCCCAAAAGAAATATTGTTAAATGTTTTTTGAGTCTCCCAAGAGGGAAGTTGCCCTGTTAGGTTAGGAAGTCGGCCCAGTTAGGGTGTTGGGTCATTCACATGTGAAGTATAATTAAAGATCTAGGCCATCCAAGGCCTCGAGGAGCAACATTTTTCTTCCTTTCTAAAACATGTAAGCCTTTGGATCCAGATATGTAAGGACCAAAGGCATCCACCTCAAAAGATTTTCAGATACCATAATATAAGAAAAGAAGTGGGATTTCGAAGCGCACTCGCATGCCATCCCCCCTGGGTGGATTCATGTCGTCTCCTGGTTTGCTTTTCTATTCTTTTTGTATCATTATCGCTTTAGATTAGTTTCCTTTTTTTGGTTTGTATAGCTTTTTCTTTCAAGGGTTTATTTTTGTAAAGTAATGAATACTAACCTAGCCTTGCTCTCCCAAGTACGACCTTCAAGCCTGAAAGAGACTCTTGGTTGTAGTAATTAGTTTTACTTCTTTGCTTTTGTTTCTACAATCTCAAATTGGAATAAACATCTGCCATTTTCATGTATGGTCTTGCCCATTGCAGGTTTGCCTTGAGCTTTGGGATAATCAAAAGCGGAAGTGTGCAGTTATTAAATTTCCACATCTAATAAAAAACACACCATTAATAAAACCAATCTCTTGAAAACATACAGAAATCCGGCGTACATGAAGTTTGTCATTTGTGGGAAAATTCTTCGAAGAAGGCGGGAACAACTATAAAGTGACCGTAGGGTCCCGTCTGGCTACACCCTTGTTTGGTGTAGTGTTGGACACACCCCCGTGACTCCATCTAGCCCACATCTTCTTGCGAGGAGCCACTTCTGTCAAAATCTGGACACATTCCTTGTACCTCACGTTATATCTGGAATTCCTCCCCTCCCCCCCTAATCAACTCATCTTTTAATAATTAAAACTGACCAGGTACATTTGCAAAACACACGTCACAACAACACTCCTTTTTCAGACTCCATTTGGCATTGGTCTACATCATACAATCGTTTTGCTTAAAGTGAATCTTATGTGGATGGATTAATTTGTATTTTATGTTGAGTTAATTTTCTTTTGCAAAGTCTTGTTTCAGTATTTCCTTTTTAACGCTCCTAGACCAATTTCATCTTTTGTTTCTTAGCTTAAAAGCCTTAGATTCTTTTATAGGGACCAACCTCCTTGGCTTCGCTAGGAGTTGGCCTAGACGGAGGAGTTGAGTGTTGAGTGACATTATCTCAACTCGATACTTGCCCCAAGGACACACCCAATAGCTTGAAGGCTTATGCCATGCCAAAACCCCCTCGAGGTTCGTGAAAGGAAACAACAAGGCCCAAATAAAGCTGTAGATAAATAAATGCAAAATCTAAAGACGACAGACCATCTTATTGAAATGTAATGATTAATTCCTCACGGAGCATGCAGGTTTTGATGTGAGATGGAGTAAGGGACAACTAATTCTAAGTGTCCTCTAGGATCTTTTCACTACAGTTTCTTGTGTACTCAACGCAAGGGTCCTAGAAAAAATCCTCACAAAGCTTGATTGTTAGCTTGGATGTGAGTTGTAGAGATGTTGTTAAAGTTGAATGGATTCTCTTCAGATCAATTCATGAACTTGTTAGACACCACCACCTTTGCATATGTCATTGTGGTTGTGTGTACTTGTCATCATTCGAAGAGATCATATGGTTAAAGTCAACTAGAATTCATTCCCATTTTGCCTTAGCCTTGTTTTCCATCTTCACCCAGCATTAGCAAATTGATTAAACTTTGTAAGTATGGCATATGTAAGGGACTTCCAGAAGATTTAAAGACTGTTCAAAGACAAGTATATTTTATTATTTCTAGTGTCACCATGATTTTGATTAAAACATGATTTGAGTTGGGTTTTAATATACATCTTGGAGTAGTTCTTACCTTGAATGCATGCAGGTTCAATTATTTTCAGTATCTCACCTTCAATTTGGGTACTTTGACTTGGTCAACCCAGTTGACCAAGTCAAACACGGTTCCCAAGGCAATGACTACAAAAATTGGCAATGCTTATATTTTCTCCAGATATGCCCAAGACCAATAGCGCAGTTTTAGTTTGCAGAGTCTGGCCCTAGTATTGATGATCAATGGTTATTATCACTTTATTATGGTCAGATCACATTTTTTATTGCAATTACAAATTGCAGATTAGTATGGTTCTCCTAGGGCGCCACAGTGTCCAAGGGTATGAGTAGTCACTTGTACCATTCTACCATGTCTCTTGACACCTCTGTGTAGCCATTTTTCCCCAGTTCTAAGCCTGAAATAAGTTATGATGATTTTTATTATTTTCAGAGGATTTACCACTACAAAATGAACTAGGAAAGTCACTGAGGAAATCGATTTAGTATGTGTGATCAAGGAAATGGAAAGGAAACTATTTAGATAATTTATTATGGTTCTCCGAACATTTCTACATCAGTTGCAGTCAATTTCATATTCCAGATGATTTATTTGGTTCTCCCAATGAAGATGTGATGTCCCCCCTGGGGTGCCCCTCACTTTGGTTATTTGATGTACTTCAGTGTCATATATTATATTATGATGTTATATGGGGCCTAGGGTGATTTATGCCCCCAAGGAACCCTTTTTTATGTATTACCATGTTATATCATTGGCACTTTGATGTATAACGTCTTATTAAGACGCCCTTGGGAAAAAGTGCACCCCATTTGACTTAGTCACCATAACCCATGTAAAATTGATCGCCACCAATGATGATGTTATAATCTCAACCGTTGGATGATAGTTAGTTGTAAAGTGGACACTCTCGTGATCTATTTAAGAGATATGATCCCCCATTGTATCCCATCGGTAAATTTGGCTCTTGGCTATTGGAATAGAGAAAATATTTTCAGAGAAATCTTGTGTCTTATTTGGCATAGATTGTTCTGTGCTTGATTGCCAAATTATTTTCGGAGGTGTTCCAATTAATTTATGCATGGTCCAAATTATATTTTGTGAGGGTCGTGTTGTCTGCAGGAGGGTGTTTTTTCGCTTGGGGCGTTTTTGTGAGAGATCCAACTTTCTCCATATGAAAACTCTGTCAATCAGGGGGTTTTTCTAATGTGGCTTTGATCAATGGTTATGCTTCTTGATTCATCTTGTATTCATAGTTTTCTTTTTTTGTGGATGAATTTTAACTTCACGTAGGTTGCTCTTGCAGGAAGAGGGGCACACTGGCTCAACCTAGGCAAATCGTTTTGGCTTGGAACTTAATCAAATTCGCTCGGAATCGCGTCAAATTGGGCTAAAGTGTCATTACACTTGTCATGTACAAGATTTCTAGGCATTTTTGTTAGTATTTCTTTAGTTTTAATTTCCAATCCATCCGACGAATAATCAAAACCTTAATAAAAACCTTCTAAAAATTCTTTGGGTCATTATGTTGGGAGTTTTGGTGAAACCTTTCTTGGTTATTTCACTCTCCCCTAGAGCTAAGTGGGTTTACCAAGACGTCATCATTGGGGACTCCATTTGCCCTGTTGTTAAAGCACTGATTTGTAGGCAATTCACCCTTCTAGGGTTTTCAGCTAGTTTTTCTGTTTTGTGATCCATCTTTTGGCTTGTCCTTTTAGACATTGTTAAATCCATTCCCTCGCCATTATATTCAAGTGCTAGCTTACCTTAATTGCTCCTTAATTCATCACTCCGGGCATACTTTCATTCTTCACCTCCAGTTCCCTAGGGTAATGACATTGCTCATTTGCACTAGCACTTATTACCTAGATCTACTTAATAGTTATACGGTCACTGAATGTAAACATTTTTGGGCCACTTTTCCACTATATAAACCCTTACAGTCCAAAATATCCTTATCGGTGGCTATCTTCCTCAGATCTAGGGTTTCTCTAGATACACACCTTATGTACTCTCACTTATTTTGATTTGTTGTGTTAGCCTTAGGTCTTTCCTTCGAGGTTAGATCACGGTCACCCCCTTTGTTGCTTGGCTTATCAATGGCATAAAGAGAAGGGTGTCATTATTAGTGTGACAACCAATCTATATTTAGGGGTTGGGATACTCGTGGTTCACCTCTTTAGTTGCCTGTCCCATCTACCGTCTTGAATAGGATACCATTTGTGGGGCAACTGCAAGTTGCATGATAACAGGACTAAAGGCAGATCTTTGTAACCCTTATAGATTAGATATCTTAAATAACAAATTAGTAGTTTAGGTTTGTGGATCTATCCTTTGAGATTTAGGAGTTTTGATGTATACAATATGATCCTTTGAATTTTGAGGATTGTGTTGATGACGGGCTCGCTACTCAATGAAGTCATGATGTGTTGTCACCAGGTGAATATAATGAAATATTCACTGAATGATTGTTGTTAATGGCAAGGGAGAGAAAGATAATATAATCAGTGATGGTAGTGAAATCAATGAAGCAAGACAAATCAACCATAAAAATTATGAGCACTAGATGCGATAAGATGCTAAGATCGACCAAGGCGATCTCTGCTTCCTTGGCAATGATGCCAATATTTTTTTGTCCTAAACTATAGAGGTCTCTTAATATGGTAGAGAATGATGACCGCTACACCTGTGATATCTTAGGGCCTTGCCCCAATGTGTCGTGCCAGGCAAGGACCTCTCTCTTTAGGCTTCCCGGATCCACTTGGGGCAGATCTAGACTAGCCATTGGAGGTGTCCTCAGTTCTATTATCCCAAGTACTCTCCGAGATATCTCAGCTTTCTAAACATAGTTACAAAACCAATTTTAGATGGACCTACAAGGTACTTTTGGAGTTTAGTCGAAATAGCCAAATGGTACCTTGGGGGATCTCACTCTAGGGATGAAAATAGGTAAGAGCAACAAACAAACAACTCCTAGAATGATATAAACAAGCAACATACATATGAAGCAATGGATAACAAGTTACTTGGGATAAATGAAGACCCTTTCGGTATGCAAATAGTAACTACACAATGATTTACCAAGGGATGCCCTTAATTTTAATCGTGGCAAACAATCATAACAACACCTAAATAAAGTCTAGCAGACAGTAAGAGACTATACTAAGAGGACCGAGTCTTAATGATAAATGAATAACCCTTGATATGGTCAAGTATGCCCAACCCTGTTTTAGTTGTCGTATGGAAAATGGAAGTTGGGTAAAATACAATGGCTGGGTTTGACTTTAGAACTACTCTATCACTAAAATACCTTCGCTGTAATAGCAAGACCAGATCTGTTATAACTTATAACTCAGAACAACGAGGTAAAAGCACATGTAGAAGGAAAATGGGCGCTACCTAAGTGGCTGAAATTGACCCTAAAACTAGTGCGTAAGAGAGAGGCAATATGGAATCTAAAAATAAGCAAAACAATCACCAAAAATGAGCCCCTAATCGACATGCAAGCCACAACTAACTAAATAACACATAAGACCCCCACAGGCCCAACAAACTCAAGGAAATAGTGAAAATGTAACTGACAAATAGTTTACAAATATTTTTAACAAAAGATTTGTGTTACTTACCTCTGTTCCAGACGATGAATGAAGTGCTCTCTCCTCTCCAACAACTTCTGAGTAAATGCCAAAGCTCTCTTTCCTGAGGCGCATTTGACAGCTTTTCAACTCTCTCTTCCTGATGCACAAGAACGATTTGGTTAGTGAAAGCACAAATGGCAAATAAAATCTGAATGAAACGAGTAAAGAAAGCATGCAATTCCAAATGGGAAACTAGCAAGAAAAAGAGGGTGAGAAGAGAAATCAATTTTTTAAAGCAAAGCGCCCCCTTTGCCAGGCAATGAGGGCACACCTGGCACCTATGATCCTCTTCAACCTACAAAAACACTCAATAAAATTGTCCCCAAACAAGATAGATTCAACAAGTAACATACAACAGAGATCGAGATGAGAGCATATTCATTTTCTCAATCTGGAAACAAAATAACAATAGTCACACAAATTCTGGTTATTGTATACAGTAGAGAGCTCACTCTCTTTTATGGATGGATAGTGAGTTAAATCCCTATTCTAAAATGATAGACGGGTGAGATTAAAAGATGAGAGGAATATATTAATAGCTAGGATCTTTTCTCTCATTTACAATTTACAGCATAGCTGAAAATGGCAATATTGTGGAGGGGGGCAAATTGACTGCATGTGCCCAAGTACATGCAAATAAATCACAAGTAAATAGTGTTGTTTATCACTAGGAGCCACTAGGGGATCCCCTTGGTGCTCCCTTCCACATTTTACATCATCAAAAATGCCAAAGTATAACTCAATTTTTGTTGAATGCGCCCCAACATGCAGTGTCATGTCATATGTTGAGCAGGTGATGCCGGAATGATGATGTGATGATCAAAATATATAAGGACGTGAAAATAAGGCTACCCTATTCATTATTTCCCTTTTTTGGATTCCCGTTGCCATACATTCCAAATGTTAGAAATTTTTTAAATTGGACCTCAAGATAAAAATAATTGAAGTGCTATTAAGTGGATTTATGACTTCCCTTGCCCAGAATGAAAATCTAATGCCATGGCTGAATTCCTTGCCCTCAAAAACCATATGATGGACCATACTTATGCCCAAATCCTATCTGAAATGTCTCATTCATAATCAGCTCCAAATGATTAAATTAGACTTGGGCTGAAATTCCAAACTTAGGAAAATATTTCCATTTTTAGCCAATTAATTCTAATTTTCCACAAATGCTATTTGGACGGGTCCAATGGGCCTCCAAAGGCTGAATCCTGAGATATGATGATTGATGTGTATGTAAGTGTCCCACAGTGCTGGTTGGCTTCTTTGACTAGGTCAAACTTAGATTTGACCAAGTAAAAAAGTGAAACTTGGTCAAACTTTGACCAAGATGAAAAATGATAGGATACTCATGTGTCAAGCCTATAGAGGAGAAACAACAATCAATTATAATCAACATTGACGAACAACTAATCATAAGATCATATCGTATAATAGGTGATTACCATGTGACTCGTCATTTGACATGTCAACATAGCACATAAACATAACAACACTTAGTGTACAAATAAATGAGTTATATACATATTATCCTATTATCAAAACCATCACACAGTGTTGCAAGGATCAACCCTCGGTGGCTGGAGTGGGTGATCAAGTAGTCAATAGGCTTAATCAAATGAGTTGTGTGATCAGTGGAAGGCTTGAGTTGCTCTTGGATAGAGGGGAGATAAGAAGCCTCTATGACATTTGGTAATTTGGAAAACACTAAGGAAAAGGGTGTCTCACAAATGGATGATATACTACAAGGTACCCCTTTGAGTCTAGCAATCCCCCTCTTTATTTCACTTTCAGTTTTTGTTTTTCATTCATTTTTTCTTTTTGATACTTTTCTTTTTTTTCTTTGGTTATTTCTTTGAAGCACTTATCCTTTAGTTGGCTAATGAATGAAAGGTACTGGCCGTGGATTTCGTTTTGACTAAGTTACTGGAAACAACCCTCTAGCCTTGCTAAAACACCATTTGCCGCTCCCGATACAAAAGTTGATGGGATACAACCTTGATACAAAGCCACAAATTTTGATACAGATCAGTTGAAAGCGATACAAATCGACAGTTTTTGGATACAGATCAGGCTGCAAGATAAATAGATTAGGTTGAATCAGATATGGATAAGATAAAGCGAGATCTGTTTCGGTGCCAATTTCATCTTTATTTCGGAAACCCTAAATCAAAATATAGAAGCCTATTCTTTTGCTATAAAACTAAATGCATGTTGCACTTGCCATCAATCGCACAATAGTCGTGATGATTTGCAACAGTCATGGTGGTGGTGTCCATTTGCAACAGTCGTTGTGGTTGCTGGTTCATAGCACTGTTGCAACTTTCACTCCAGTTTGTGCAAGATTCAGTTTGAGTTTGTGGCACTAACATCGTGCAGTAGTAGGAGGTCTACAGTTCCCACCCCCTAGGTACGGTTTTCATGGTCTCATTCCATTGATGTCAGATTATATGGCTTTTGACAAATAAAACATCAGTTGAACTTCAAAAAATAAGAAGATTCGCAAGGTAATTGGATGCAAATTAATTCAATTGTGTGCTTATGCTAATTCGATTGTGTGCTATGGTTGTGTTATCACCCACCTTGTAGTTGCCTGTGTGAGGTGGATCCAGGATGGATGGTAGAGGGGCAAGCAACTAAGGGGTGGAACCACGACTGCCTAGACTCCCAAATGGATGGTTGTCACGTCAATGAAGGCAACCTTCACTTTATGTTATCCTAGTCCAAGACAACAATGAGGGAGACTTGGATATGCTCCTGACAGGAGAGATCGGACCTAGACACTAGAATAGATCAAATGGGGCTTTAAAGTATGTAAGGTGCAAGGTAAATGGAAACCCTAGATCTAGGGTTTAGGTACTAGCAACTGATGGAGATGACCGCTGTCTTAGGAAGCGTAACTGTGACGGGGTAAGAAAGGACAGAGTTGGGACTGGTCTAGTACCAAGGAGAACAGACTTAGTGAAAGGTAGGTGACTTGAGTTATCGATGAGTGTTGGCAAAGGAAATGGGAGTGAGGTCAAGTTAGGGCTAGCGCTAGCTAGGAGATCAGTGTCTTATATGCATTGGGCAATGGAGTCAGCATCAACCCAACGTTTCAGTGAACCCACCTGGGATAGACCTTGATCTATGAACCCAGAAAGGAATTAGCCCGAAAGAGTCAGGTTATAGGAAAACCAGCTCAATGGAAGGCTAGCGCTAGGGCTTGGAGAGGCAAATCTGCAGTTCTAGGGTCACTTGGAGGCTAACAACTCAGCGTTGAAGGAGAAATGAGGTCAGGGTGACCTAATCTACAAACCCAAATCAGAAAATTAGCAGAAAAATCAGATCTGGAAAATCTGATGAGGGGGCTAGGGGGGTTGAAAACCAATTTTTCAGATCTAGGGCAAACCAGAAAGAACTAGCTCATAGTTGGGGGTGTTATGGGGTGCTTAAGCCCTGATCTATCAGCCTATCTTGTCAGATTTCAGAAAAAGTCAAATCCGGAAGAGTTCAGTTTTTAGTGAGGGTGCTAGGGCTGTTTCAGTCAAAAACTCAAATCTAGGTCAAACTGCCAAGAATTTGGACAGCATTGGGGTTGATTTGGACTGTGTGGGACCTAATCTATCCATCTGTGAAGCCAGAATTCAGAAAAAAGTCAAAACCCTAGCAGGTCAAATTTTCAGTGGGGGGTTATGCAGTTTTCTGGCTAAAAATCAGATCTAGGTCACCAGCAGGAGTTTGACCAGCGTTGTAGCAGATTTAGTGAAGGGGAGGCCCGATCTATGAAACGCAGAAATGGTTTGGCCAAAGATCGGACTATTCCCAGATTTAGTGCTTTTTAGGGTTTTTAGTATTTAGGAGTTTTTTCAGAAAATTTGAAGTAAAGTAAGGTACAATGGAATAAGATCTGAAGAGAAGAGAATCGCCCGTTAGATCTTACTTGGAAATGCTTGTAGAAGTCTTTAACAGTGATGATCTTTGCTATCACAATCAATTCTGGAAGATCCCAATGATTTCTATGAATGATGCAAGCCACAAGCCACCAATACACCCCCTATCCTGCATGAGCAAACGTCAACAATATCAGATTTGCCAATACAAGATAAAGAAACCAAATGCTACAAGAAAGTAAAACGAAGTAATCATAGATCACAATGAAACTAATGAAAACCCCTTGATTCAAGACAAAGAAAACCAAGCGAGTTGAGGTTCCCCTGCAAAACGCTCTGGCCAAAATGCCCTCCTATAGGCAAAACAATAATAGCAAAAAAATATAGATCTCACAAGAATTTCCACAATGCTAGGAAGCTAAAGATTTTCCAATCACCATTTGAGAACATCAGATGCAAAGTAGATCCCGAAAATTTCCACAAAAAAGTCTTTCTATTATTCAGATTCAAGAGCCAAAGACTACTTACAAATGAGAAGTTCTCTCCTTTAAATAGAAATGAGAGAACCATAATCATAACCGAATCCTAACCACTTTCAAAACGAGTGGCGAAGATTAAAAGATGAAATGTTCTAATCAATGGTTGAGGTGACCTCAACATACAATACATGGATCAATATAACCATAAAGTACCAAAGTAGACTAAATCACCCATAAAGAGGGTAACCCACTCAACAAGAAATTAATGAAGCACATGGTGGGTCCAAGGAGTGTTTGACTAACTCCTTCTGGATGTCCCCATGGCATAATAAAATAATATAATATTTTAATTATTTGACTTTGTGCCTCCTTGAGGAAATCGTGAGCCTCCCAAAAGCTCTAGAAAATAATATAAAAATGCCCAAAAATAGGTGTGGGCCCAATCAGGTACTGCAGCTGCCGGAGAAGGTGTAGAGGACATCACTCTCATCATTTTGACTCATCCCATGTCATTTTCTTGCCTCAGTAGCCCAAATCGATTTCTTCAATAGCCATTTAATCATTTTTTAATCTGCCTCGGGAAACGTGATCCTGCCAAAACAGCCTCCTAGGGTGCCTACGTTGTTAAATTGAGCCCACCAGGCTCTCTGGGATGGGGTACTATGGTACAAACAAGTGGCTGCACCCCCTATGCCCATACAACGCTCTAGGAGATCCAACTAAAACATCTCCCTTCTCAGACATATCAACCTGTGAAGAAAAACTACATCTGAAAGGCAGAATGAGCCTGATCATATCTGCAAGTGCCCAGAACTAGAAATACAATGTCTCATTAGACTCAGAGTGTCCAAATCCATCTAAGGTGTATACTCATACCTCTCACAGGTCTCTATCTGATCATCAATCATATCCAATAAACAATATAACCATTTGTAAATGATCAGACACCAATAATAACTCAGACTATTATCCATCTGCTGCAAGTGTTAAAAGGCTAAGACATGCTCTACAACTCATTCAAGCAACAATTACAACAAGTAGCATTCATTTCACTGGCGGTACATCAACCAATATATATATATAAGGCTTTATTTATTATTACTCAGACTTAGACTTTTAGGACTATACTCACTTCATAGTTGTAGTCAATTTGTTAGTGAAGGGTGAAGGATGAAATTTACAAGGCTAAAGCAAAGGATGACTTCCTGCTCAACATCATAACACTTTGGATAATGGAAAGGGAATACTCACTATAACCAATGTCGGACAAACAACAACACAAGGAATGGCAGTGCCTCACAAATGGGTGAGTTGTTTAGAGAGTGCTTATTCAACTTAGGCATCATGACTACATCAAGCTTGATCCAAGTTCACTAGGATCATCATTTTATTCCATGGCCTTTTTGGCCTATATGACCCTTTGGGACTTCACCAGTGCTTAAAAACACAGCTAATTGCAGCTTTCATTCAGGACATATTTATTTTTATAAGGTCAACAATATTTGGATATAGCATATTTTTAACCATTGCTTTTTTTTGGACCTTTTCTTATACACTTCAAGGAGTATTTTAGCATTTCATTGCTCTTGCCCTCTTTACATATGTTAAGAAACTCAATTTTATAATTTTCATTTTCGATGGGTGCATGTTCAATATTTTCAATACAGGTAGTACATGAGCTTTCAGTTTTAGCCAACAACATCTCAAGTGACCAAGGGGAGTTCTGCACAATGCCAAACATCAGGACGACCGACCAAAATGATTTAGGCATACAATCCAACTTACCAAAGGCAAGTTTTGTCACCAACTCAAAGCTGAGACACAATATAAACAAGGAGGCTTGTCCAACAAAAGTTCTAGCAGGGAAAAAAAGGTCCTCCAGGCCATAAATCAAGAAGTCAGCCGGGTTGAAAACTAAACTGGAAGGTAATGGATGGGTGGAGACAATGAATGATGGAGCCAACACTAACAAGCCAAAACAATGGTGGGAATCCTCTATTCTCCCTAAGGAGGGTAAAACCAATGAGTATAGATCAAGAACTTCAAAGTCAGAGTAGGGACACCAATACATAAATACAAATACATCCAAGTCCATATAATTATGACTGCCAGATCATGATACCACAAGTTAATATATGTCACAAAACTCAGTATAAGAGCAATGATAACCATAACACAATATAAAAAGCTGAGTCATAATCATGCAATATAATCCATTTGAAACACCATCTGTCCAATGAGAAAGCACTGATATACATCTGGGCATCAATAACTGCTCTGTAATGACTAAATGGCTACATCGGTCCTCAAATATGAGTGTCCTGAGACTCGGTCCTGACATGGGAGAGTACAATAGTCCACTAATACAATAATGATCCTTCAAAATCGCTCATCTCAGCATCTCATATGTAAGAGATCTGGCTGAAAAATGTACTGTGTCTGGAAAATAGAATATGGTAGCCTGGCTACTATATATGTGATAACAGGTTGTGTTATGCTATCGATTCAACTAACTCCAAATAGTTATATATTCATCAGACTCATCACAGAATACACATCCCTGTTTGCTTGTTGATTAATTCATAGTTGAATTGGTACTGTGATATAATAGAGGATATTTTCAAATTAACCTGGATTAACATTTAGTGCAAACTTGTCAATTTTCTCTGGTTATTACTTTAAAATTTTAATGTTATGTTATTAAAACTACAGGGTGATAAATGCTTTCTGTATACAAATTACAATGTCTATAATTTGCTTTGGTTTTGAATTAATTAGTTTATACTTGAAACTTTGAAAGTCGTGTCCCATATTTTTACTAGCTTAGAAGCACCACTTGGTAGTATAACAACACTTATTTTAATTCAGTAAGTCTCCAAGTTCAAATGCATAGTCAACTCTTTCATTGGCTCACATTGTAGTATGTTTAGGCATATATGTGTCGGCCACTCCACATTGGAAGTTGCATAGCAAGAAGAGAGATCCTAAATTTCTAATAACTCCAGAAGGGAAAACTTTATGAGAAAATATTTAACAAGAATACAACATAGCTGCCAAAGTTGTGTAGTTTATAAATTATGATATATATAGTATACACAATATAGGAAAAGTTGCAAGAAAATATATAGAGTTCACAGTGAATCAATGCAGCTTGTAAAAATGCAGCGATAACATGAGTTGATTATGGAGAACATTGTTTAATGTATTTAAGAAGTTGTACAAATTGACAAATATAAATGTAATGACATTGCTAAAAAGATAGTTGTTCATGATAAAAATGCACAGAGACAAACTTAAGCAATGTGTTCCTATTTCCTAATAGAGTACTAATGAGTCCTAGATAATGTTGAAATTTTGAAAAGTAATCATGAATGATCACTTTGTATATTTTTTTGGTCCTGTAGGGTATAACAACATAGCTACAGCCTAATATTCGTCTTCAGACTGCATCATGGAATTGCCATCCGTTAATGTTTGGGAGCAGGAAATTGAATTGGGTCCTATAACGAAAATTGATCCAAAGTCTCCTCTTCGGAAATATGTCACTGTTGTGGGGAAGATCCAAGGAGGGGGGTGATTAATATGGATTTATAGTGAATGTCTAAAGGAATTCAAGGCATCCTACACTCGGGTTAAAGCACATTTTCTTGGGATAAAAAACTCTAGTTTTCAAGTATGCACCGACCCACCTAAATTGGATGGAAACTATGGAAAGGGTTTGAGCAAAGAAAAAATAGCAAAATATAAGAGAGAACAGGATGAGGCAGATGTTAAAGAAAATGAGTCAAAGGTTGTCTTTCAATTCAGACAACCAACAAGAATGGGGGCATATTCATCAGAGACTCTATTTCCCTCTCATGAAAGTGGTAGTCCTTCAGACTCGAAGCGGTCTAATTTGGGACCGCTTCAAAAGAGTTTTAATAATGATGCTCAAGGCATAGCGAATGAAGATATAGGGCAGTGGTGTTATCACGAATCTTGTAGATGCCTCGTGAGGTGACCCTATTCAGGACGACAGAGGAAAGGCATCTAAAGTCATGACCTACGATATCCAGGACTTCAGAAAGAACTCGGATGTTACACCAGTTAGGGATATCGGCACTTTGAACCCAGTGAAACACTAAGCCCAGGGGGCGTCTGTAAGACCAAGAAACCCTAAAATTATGGATATTGAACAGATAGGCAAGGGAAACTTGGATGAATCTCTTAGTTGAATGATTAATTATGGTTTGAAACAAAAAACGAGAGATTCAAAGAATCCATGTGAAAAACCTTGAATCTGCCCTAGGGTTTACACAGGGAAATTGGGATCTAGGGTTTACACATGCCCAAAGAAGGGGGGATCGCATTTCAGTCCCTCACGTGGGCAAAAAACCCATTCCACATTCATGCAGGGGAGTTGGCCAGAGGTGGTCGCAGAGAGAGTCGCAACTCACTACTCATGCAGGAGAAATTCCTTATGTGCTCACGCGCAGGTAGACAATTGTTGGATGCACTCACGTGGTCGAGATTAATTCCATTTTTGGTTGCTGTGTGTTTTCCCTCAAGAGGGAAATCGTTCTCTGCAATTTCTTCAAGTAGGAATTCGTTTTTGGTGAAACCAGTGTGTGGGAGGAGAGACCCACGATTTTCCTGGGTTTTGTTGAGCCCGTTTTGGCCACGTTAGGGCCAAAACGTCCCTGGGAAATCGAATTTGCTGTTAGGGGCTGTTCTTACCCTTCTAGGTAATTTGTTTTGGTTGCCAAACTGTTTTCCCCAATCCAGAACTGTGTATCTTGATGTGTATGCCTCTGTTGTTCTGATTTGAGCTATTTTTGGAGTGGAAATGGGGTCTGAGCTAGCTTGATAAACCTAGTGGAAGAAGGAACCTCACAGATAGAGCTAGAGGGTTGGCTTTCTTCTTTGCACACCCTGAATAGCATGGGAAGGGAAGGCATGGCCTGAGGGACTGTGTAGCAGAGAAGGGGATGCTTCCTTGTGTAGGGTGTGTGGATGTTTTAGAAGTTAGGCTAGATCTGGTGTAGGTGTCCATGGCTCTTGATTGAGCTCACTAGCTTATAAGTCGGCCTTTCCAGCATGTATAGACTGATAAATCCAACTGTGTTGGCTTGGCTGAGTTTTGTGTATCCTTGGCTACTTGTGAGCCTGCTAATGTTCCCTTATTCCTTGTGGAAATCATGCCCAGCTCGGGGGTGGCAGTGTTGCTGAGAGATTGATGAGCACACTGGCCTATGGTTGGGTGGAACATTGCAGCGACATAACTGGTTGCGGGACAACTCTTTCTCAAGATAAGTATTTTCTTGTGTTTAACCTTTGCAACTTTATTCGTTTGATAAATTACTATGAACATGTGAATGCTTGAATGTGAATGACATGTATTGCTTCCGCTGTTTAATGAATTAGACATCTGCATATGTATTTTATTTCATTGCATTTTATATTGTGTTCATGGGGCTTAGTTTGCCGAGGTTGACAGCATCATGGTCGCGTCCTCTCTGCCGAGAAGAGGGGTGAGGACGTGACAATGAGGAATGCCAATCTTTTGTCAAAATAAACTTTCCCGGTCCGGATCTTTTTGTTGTTATGCTTTAGATAGTCACCCTTGCGCCCCCACTCAACCTGCCAGATCAGAGAAACATCAACGAATCAGACAAATGACTGAGATCTGCAAAATACGGAAAGGAAAAGGGAACAGAAGGTCATAAAGAGAAAAATACTCCCTAAACTAAACACCCCGGAGCTGAGACGAAGGTGACTTGCCCCACAAAATCGCCCCTCTCTCTCCTAGCGGGCCTCCTTCTCCTGCAAATGAAATGGTTAAAGGAAAAGAGAAAGATCTATCTCGGATGAAGCTCAATATGGAAGAAAAACAATGCCAATCATCAAATCAGAACATCCACAAGATACATAGATCAATAATCCCAAGCAAAAAATCTCTTTATTGATATTCCGGTGCCAAAGCTCATGAATTACAATGGGGGTCACCTCTCTTAAATAGTTTGAGAGAGACATGAACCCTAACTCACTTTATCATCCAACGGTTGAGATTAAAAGATCACCAACGGTGGAGATCAACAATACATAACTTATCACATGGATCAAGTGACTGAGTCAACCAAAGGGGGCGCACTTTGCTCAAGGACGCCTATCCTAAGTCAAACTCAAAATATACGATAAAGTGTGATACATCAATACACCGAGGGGGGTCACTTATGGGATTAATTCACCCTAGGCCCCTTTAGAACTTCAAATCATAAGATATAATCATGAAATACATCAATAGCCAATTAGAGGGGGCGCCCCTTTGGGGGTTTTTCCTCATTGGCCGAGCCATAACTAAATAATCTGGACATCTGCTGAAGGACTGCCCGGGATGCTGAAAAACATCATCTGTCAAATTTCCAAACCATTTCCTTGATCCAGGAGGCCAAATCGATTTTTTCGGTGAATTTCTAGTTCATTTGGTAAACTCCCTGGAAACTGATAAATCCATCATAACTCACTCCAGGGTGCAAACTAGGGCAAATTGACTGCTCTGGATGATCTGGAGACATAGGATAATGGTACAAGAGACTACTCATACCCCTTGGAACATTGCTTTGCGATAGGAGAACCAATCATACTGCCATCTCGAATAAAAAATGATCATTTGGCTAATAATTAAGTGATAATAATCACTTTTCTGGAGAACCGGGGCCAAACTCTCAAAACTGAGAATACAGTATTGGTCCTGGGCATGTTTCGAACAAATATAGACCATGTTGTACTTTTGAGTCACTGCCTTGGGAAACGTGATTGACTTGGTCAAGTGGGTTGAGCAGGTCAAAGCACCCAAAATCAAGGTGAGATACTGTACCAATCTGATCCTGCAACATTGCAAGGTAAGCCATGCTCCAATGGTGTATATCAGGACCCAACTAAAGTTAGTTATTCACTTGATGTTGTCTTAGCCCAAGACAACAATGGGGGAGACCCAGATCTACTCCCGACAGGAGAGATCAGACCTAGACACCAGATTAGATCAAATGGACTTGAGGTACGTAAGGTGTAAGGTGATGGAAACCCTAGATCTATGGATGACGTCACTAGGTGAACCAAGGCTTTGGATCAGGGTTTAGGAGATATGAAATTTGATCCAAGTTGAGACACAAGTGACCTATGAGGTAAATACTAGATCTAGGATTAAGGTAATAGCAAAAGATGAAGATGTCCATTGCCTTGGGAAACGTGACCAAGGCAGGGAGGAAAAAACAGGATTGAGGCTATCTAGTACCGAGGGATAGACTCGAAAGAAGGTATGCCAATGTCAAAGCACCCGAGCCACAAGGAAAAAGTCAAATCGCAGGAGAAACAAAAAAGGAGGGGTAGCGTTAGGGGTTGAAGATCAGTGCCTTGGGATCTGGGCCAATGGAGTCACTTTTAGCCCAACATTGAAGAAGACCCGCTTAGGGTTGGACCCGATCTACAAAACCCAGAAGCGGTTTGCCAGAAAAGATCAGATCGCAAGAAAAGAAGGCAACATGAAGGGTAGCACTAGGGTTTAGAGGACAATGCCTTGGGATTTGGGCCAAATGGAGCAACTTTAGCAAAACGTTTTTGGAGACCCACTTAGGGTTTGACCCGATCTACACAACCCATAAATGGTTTGCCGACAACTCAAGCGGTTCGAGCCATAATATTTTTTGATTTTTAATATTAAGGGTTTTAAGATAAAAATGGAGATGCCAATGGATTGAGATCTAGAAAAGAAATACTAACCTATAGATCTTACTTGGAAAACCTTGTAGATGCCTTGATAGTGATGATCTATGCTGTCCCGATCAATTTGAGAAGATTTGATGAAGTTCTATGTTCAACGTTTTGCCCAAGGAAGCCACTGCGCCCTCTCTTGCACAACAAACATCAACCATATCAGATTTGCTGCGTCATGAGAAAAGAACAAATGCTACAGAAAAATAGCAAGATGAAATCATAGATCGCATTTATATTAATGAAAGCCCCCTGATACAAAACACATCCATGCTAGGCGAGTTGAGGAGCCCCTTCAAAAACGCCCAAGTTGAAGTTGCCCTCCTGTAGACAAGACAATGTTTCCCGAAAATGTATAGATCTCACAACAAAATACTCGAATGCTAAGAAGAAATAGATTTTCCAATCACCATCTAAGAACACCAGATGCAAAGGAGATCCAAAAAAATTCCACAAGAATATTTTTCTATTATCCAGATCCAAGAGCCAAAGACCCCTTACAAATGAGAAGCTCTCTCCTTTAAATAGAAATGAGAGAACCAAAATCCTAACCACTTTTCAAATGGGTGGCTAAGATTAAACGATAAAAATGTTCTAATCAACGGTTGAGATGAGCTCAACATAGAGTACATGGATCGATACAATAATATAATCTAAAAGTGAACCAAATCACCCTAGGAGAGGGGATCCCACTAAAATAAAAATAAATGAAGCTCATGGTGGGTCCAGGGAGTGTTAACTAACTCCCCTAGGGTGTCCCCAAGGCACAATAAAAATAATATAATTTTTTTAACTGCCAAATAGAGTCTCTTTGAGGAAATCGTGAGCCTCCAAAAGCTCTAGAAACTGATAAAATATGCCTGCAAAATGTATGTGGGCCCATTCAAGTGCTGCAACTGCTCGAGAAGAAGTGGAAGACATCACACTCATCATCATAACTCATCCCATGCCATTTCCTTGCCTCAGTAGCCCAAATCGAATTCTTCAGTAGCCATTTTAATTATTTTTTATCTGCCTCGGGAAACGTGATATGCCCAAAACTGTCTCCTAGGTGCCTGCGTTATCCAACTGAGCCCGCTTTGGGAGGGGGGTAATATGGTACAAACAAGTGGCTAGACCCCACCGTCCTCATACAACACCCTAGGAGATCCAACAAAATCATCTCCTTGCTCAGATAGGTCATCCAGTATAGCAAAACTGCACTAGAAAGGTACACTGAGCCAAATCACCTTGGCAACTGCGCGAAACTGAAAGCAAGCTGTCTCTTTGTACTCAGGGAGTCCAAATCCATCCTAGGTGCATACTCATACACCCTATAGGTCTCTACATGATCATCTACAATATCCAATATACCCAGATAGACAAAATAATAATCTGTAAATGACCATATAATATAACCCAGGCTGTCATCCATCCGCTGCAAGTGTTCAAAGGCTAAGACATGCTCTACAAATCATTCAAGTAATAATTATAACAAGTAGCAATCATTTCACTGGCGATCTATAAACCAAATATATAGGGTTTACATTTATTAACTATAACTTAGTCTAGACTTTCAAGACCATACTCATTTCATAGTTGTAATCAATTTGCTAGTGCAGGGTGAAGGTTAAAATTCAGAGGCTAGGTCAAAGGATGACTACCAACTTGACACTGTGACACTTCGGATATGGGAATGGGATACTCACTCTAGCATATGCTGGACAAGCAATAACACAGGGGATAGGAGTGTCTCACAAATGGATAAGCTACTTTAGAGGTGCTTATTCACTTTGACAAATGCTCACAATCGAAATCAACACACGTAAGGCCAACAATCTTTTGATATAACTTTTAAGAACCATTGTTTTTTCGGGCCTTTGATTTTCCATAGCCTTGGTCCATGTATTTATTACACGGATTTTTATTATTGAGGCTTCATGCGTTCATGTATGTTTAAACACACTACTTTTCATGAATGTTTTAAGATATTCATTTCATTATACTTCAAAGCCAATTTCATTAGCCTTTCCTTTCATTCATGTATGTTGAAAAACACTACTTTTCATGAATGGGCTTTTTCATAAGATATTCATTCATTTCCAAATACATTGTATTGATGGCAGCTCTACTTGTTTTAGGTTTAGCCAACACAACTTAGGCAACTCAAAGCCGAGACACAAATAAACAGGGCAGCTTGTCCAACAAAGAGGCTTTAGTGGGGAAGGTCTTTCCATGCCACAAGTCAAGTAGTAGGTCGGGTTGGAAACAATAACTAGAGGGTAATGGATGGGTGAAGACAGTGAGTAATGAAACCAACACTAGAAATCCAAAGTATGGTGGGAATGACTACCTCTATTCTCGCTAAGGAGGGTTAAACCAATGAGTATATATCAAGAGCTTCTAGGTCTGAGTAGGGACATCAATACATCCAAGTCCACATGTTTATATGATCACCAGATCAAGACACTAAATGCTAATGCATGTCACAAGAATGAGTATAAGAGCAATTATAACCATAACACAAGATAATATAAGCCGAGTCATAAACATGTAAATAATCCATCTGAACCAACATCTGTCCAATGAGAAAGCACTGATACAACTCTAGGTACTACTAATTGCTTTGTAAATGGCTAAACTGACTACATCAATCCTCAAATGTGAGTGTCCTGAGACTCACTCATGGCGTGGGAGAGTACTATAGTCCATCAATCAAATCATGATCCATCATAGATGCTCATCTTAGCATCTCATATGTAGGGGAATTGGTTGAAAAGTGTACTAAAATATGAAAAATAGAATATGGTAGCCCGACTACTATAGATGTGATAACACTACCCGTTGCCCGTGAGCAGTCCATAGCCTAGACGGGTTGGCCTCTCCATGATGCTTCTGTAAAGGGCAAACCGAGCCTTACATTATACAAGGAATGGGTGCTCAATCTCTTGGCCACTGACTACCTTTTTCAACATTTTATATTCTTGCATCCTTTAGATATAGCTTTTATGCGTTCCGATGCTTTAGTGTTTGGCAACACTGTTATGATGGAGCACTTGTTTTGAGGACTTCGAGATGACAAACACGTGCTCCTAGCCACACTGGCCAAGACACATACTTCATAGCCTGAGACACATAACAACATGGACTCTGTCACACACAATGGTCAGAATGGGGAAGGGGTACTCAATCTCACGAGTCTCTATCAGTCATAGTCATGGGGTAGAAACAAAGTGGACGAACTAGATGGACGGGCATAAATGTAATGGAACCATCCTAACACAAAGGATTACACTTTGTTTGAGCATGGCATGGGAAATAGTCTTCACATTGGATTTTACGATCAATCATAACACAGGTTAGAGCGATACAGAACATATAGCATAGGTCACTATGATCATCCTAACATGACAAGTACAAGTATCTGAGATACATCACAGAGCAACAACGAAACCAAGGAAATATACCTGATCTCACCATGTATACCTGTCTCTAACTGATAAGCCCCTAGCTGTGTGTACCAACTCCAGATCGGCTGCTCTGCTAAAATGAACTTTGATCATCACCAAAATCATCTCAATGGACTCTTGATTCTCAATCCTGCCAAGAAAATATAAAGCAAGGCTCTGAAGTGGAATGAAGTTGTAGAGATCCATGTTGGTACCCCATGTAAAAGTAGCCTGGAATACAAAAAGAGGTAAGTCTGCATGCTGCATCAGGGAAGTCTGGCTGAAAAATGTATATGTGGTAACAAGTGCATTTATGGTTATGGCCTTCCTTTTAACCTTGTGCGATTTTTGTACTGGGCAGGTATGATTAAAGCAGTTAATGATGCCCCAAAAGGATACGTTGGACCTAGTTATGAGAAGATTCACACGATATTATTGACAGGCGAGAAGTTATGTTTGGAGGGTGCATTGAACCCTATCCATAATTCATGGTGCATTTCTGGGGTGCCCATGATTTTTGATGGATGGAAAGATCAAAGGATTACACCTTTGATCAACGTGATTGCCGAAAGCCCTAAAGGGGCAATGTTTTTGAAGGCAGTGGATTGTGAGGGGTAGCAAAAAGTTGGTCAATTCATTGCTAACATATTGATTGAAGCAATTGAATTTGTGGGGGCAGAAAATGTTGTCCATGTCATAACAAACAATGCAATGGTGTGCAGAGCAGCATGCCTAATTGTTGAAGGAAAATATCAACACATTTTTTGACCCCTTGTGTTGTTCATACATTGAACCTGATGTTGAGCAAGATGGGGACTCAAATTGAGTGGATGCAACTTATTTTTGAAGAGGCAAAGGAAATCCAAGCCTTCATCTCAAACCACCGCATGTCCCAAGGAATTACTGGGAATTTGCGAAGTTGGAACTTCTTAAGGTACCATAAATTGAAAGTTTAACTTGTAAACTTTGTTTCATAAAACTTTGGACTCTAAATCTTAATTTTGAAATTTTAATTGCTTGAAATCTTGGCACTTGCAGGTTGCAGAGACTCATTTTTCCTCTCACATCATAGTTTGACGAGGTTTATGCGGGTGAAATAAGCCTTACAATCAATGGTATGCAGTTCTCTTTGGAATCAATGGAGGCAATCCTAGACTGAAAGAGCACAAGCAGTGAAGAGGTTGGTTTTTGATGATGAATGATGGGATAAGGTGGAGCACTTCTTGGCATTTACAAAGCCACTTGTGGATTTGCTATGTATGTTTGACACAGACATGCCCAATTTGGGAGAGGTGTATGAGGGGATTGATTTCATGATAGGGAAGGTAGGAATGGCCATTAATGCCAAGGAGCAGTACCGAGATGAGGTCTTTTACAAAGAAGTAAAAGACATATTGACCAAAAGGTGGGATAAGATGACCACTTCATTGCACCTTTTGGCCTATGCAATGAACCCTAAATTTTATTTTACAAAGTTTCTAAATGATCCAGAAAGAATTGCACCAAACAACAACCCAAAAGCCTCCCAAGGGTATAAGAAAGCTTTTAGAAAGCTATTTGTAGATCTTGATATTGCTTGTTTGATTTGTGAAGAGTTTTCACATTTTGTGGGATCTGAGGGTTTGGGTGTAGATACTGATCCTTTATCATCTTAAGAATCAAGATCATTGTTAGTTTATATTGGTTTTGTTAGATCATTTTATATTCCTTTAAGATTTGAGGGTTTGAAGTTTAAAATTTGAGTGTAGATATTGAGACTATGTACATTGTAGGACAAGAGCAAACTAAGTCCAATTAATTGGTGGAACTTCATGGTGGGGAAATTCCAAATATCCAAAAATTGGCCATCAAGATCTTGTCACAAGTTGCTAGTTCCTCATCAGTAGAGAGGAACTAGAGCACATATGGCTTCATGATTCATCCATTCGATGAAGCGAAACAGATTGGGATCCAAGAAGGTTGAGGAGCTCGTATATATCCATTCCGACCTTTTCCTTTCGTCACATAAGAGAGATGAATACAAATCAGGGCCCACCAGACTATGGGATCTAGAACTAGAGTTGCATGACTTGGATATGGCATTGAATTCCATATCACATATGAATTCATTTGATGAGGGGCCACCATCAAGTAGACAGGGAAGCAATGTTCCCACTTCTAGTTCTACTTCTAGAGACAATGTGAATGGAGATGCTGATGTGGATCTTCGTCACATGGACGAGCACAGTTTAGATGATATGTAATTGTAATTTATAGTTATGTTTTGAACTTTTGAACAATGAATGTTGAATATGATATTAGGTTGCCACTCAATTCATTTTGTAATTTGTATATTTGAGTTATGTTGATGTATATTTGAGTATATTTGTGGTAAATTGTAATCTGAAATTTTAATTTTTGTCTCATGGTATATATATGTGTGCATGTGTCATTTCCTTGTCGTGCCATATCTAGATTTTTTGAAAATGTTGTATCCGTTACCCACGTGTATTTGTATCTGTTTCAATGCAACTTTTAGCCTTCTGGGCCCTAATTATGACACGGCCTTAGCTCCGCTACCAACCACCATCCATAGGTGTGATATAGTTTCAATTGTAATGCCTTTTAAGAACGAGTATGCTTAACCTCTTAATTCAAGGAGTACCTACCCTCCTAGCCTCTAACCAATTTCAAGGATGGGGGGTACTTGTTTTAAGTCTAGGCAATAATCTTCTGGTGACTAGGCCTACCTTACCCGCACTCAATCTATTTGGATCTACAAGCAAAAAGAGATCAATGTGGTTAGCAAGCTTTGCCACACACATTAGAGCCCAGACACCAGGGAAGACATGGAGGCCATTTTAACAAAGAGGTCACAAAGGGGGATTGTCCTTGAGTCATTTAGCCATATCCGGATAAACAAGGATTTGTATCATGCAAGGTGAATGAGTGGAAAGGGGACAAGGTCAACCTAGGAAACCAAAGGGTCAGGTACTTATCTAAGCAACGATGTGCAGACCTGCTAGAGACACAAACTAACACAAAATGTAATGCTACTCATCATACTTATCAAATAATTACAAGTTATAAAATAAATCCTAATGCAAGCCATTCCATCAATATCACATATAACAATCCATAAAATATCCTCAGGGCAAAATGTATGGTACATAGCTACAAAATGTAGGATACATTATATGCACATAATGTGAAGCACTGTAAATCAATTTCTAATCCTTTTTCCAATAGTGGAGAAATCCACTATATGCAAGGTTCCAAAATGTATAGAAAGGCATCTCAAAATTGGTCGGTATATGACTCATGGGCCCTATTTTGAAACTCTGCCCTCTCAACTGATCCGATTATAATCTTAAAAATAAATCTCATCCATCTATAAATGATGATCTGTCTCTGGTGCTCATTGCCATGGTCTGCTAAAAAATCTGGTCCGCTCTAGCAAACTGAGGAGTAAATTTCCCCTACAAAATTTGATAACACCCGTTACCATACATATTGAACCTTAGGAATTTTTTAAATTGGACCTTAGGATAAAATTAATTAATGTCCTATTAATGGGATCCATGACATCCCTTGTCCAGAATGTAAATTTGATTCCACAGATGAGTTCCTTGACCTCAAAAACCAATAAATCCATCAAATTTATGCCCAAATTCAATCTAAAATGCATCGTTTATAATTAGCTCTATTACCTACTAGGTCATACCTAGTTGGTGTTATCAAGTGAGTCAGGTGATGAGAACAAACACTTGTTCATTATTCAAAGTTCAGAAGTCATTCAGCCTTCTTCTGGGAATTTTTTTTTAAATTTTTTCTTGTACCACATGTTCATACCCCCTTGGGGGAGTTGTAATAAAATGATCTTGTTAAAGTAGCAGCAACATGGAAGGTCTTCCTGCATGCATGTGTTCTTGCATGCATAAGACTTAAATTAGGAAACCATTTGTATTTAATTTACTTTTCCTAAGTTTACTTTGGAAAATAAATTAAAGTGATATAAATTAACTTTAGTGAAACATTATTTAAAGTGAAAGCAAAATTAGGGTTTTTGCTTTACCTAAAGTTGTAAAAGAGAGATCAATTGGTGGAAAGGACACACACACTTGTATTCTGACAGAGATATGATACAAACAGGGAGAGAAAGTTAGACAGAGGATTTAGCTGGGAAGACGAAGGAGCAAGCAGTAGGGTCATTGAGCTTCGTACAGTTGGGCCGTACACTCACACAGGAGGGTGTTGAGGTTTAGTTGGGATTTTCCCAGTGATTCTGCCATGTGACTGCATTCGCTAGGTTTGGGTGAATTTGCAGTATTGTAAACGCTCCATATTTTCTCATAATAAAAGCTATATCTGACTGCTGCACCGGTTTTCCCATCTTGGGGTTTTTCTGGTGGTTTCCATGCCCAAAATAATAATGTCAATATTATGATGTGATGTTGTGATTTATTTCTCAGTTTTATATCGCTGTATACTGTAAAAGATATTCATGTGTGGTTATCAGTAGAGATTTTGCATGCACTGTTAGCCCTAGTTTGAATATTAAAGGAAAATTTACATGGTATTAGAGCTCTGGTGAGCTAAAGCTGAGAGATTTGCAGCAACAGTGATAGATCAGGGGTAGATCTATTGAAGACACAAACTTAGATTGGAGATCTAGGGTTTGACAGGTAACACTTCACAGTGGCCATGCAATTGAGAGTTGAAGATAGACTCCAGGGTGCTCAAAACTTTCCTACATGGAAAGAAAGGATCACAATCATCCTGGCTGTCAGTGATGCAGAGGAGCACATTGACTCCACGAAAGTTGCACCCACAGATCCGACAAATCTATCAGCTTGGAAGAAGATTGATTCCAAAGCCATGTTGATTACCATGGATGGAGTGAAGGACCATGTAGTCCCTCACCTTTCTGGTAAGAAGACCGCATTAGAGATGTGGAAAGCTTTGGAGAGTTTGTAGGAAAGCAAGAACGAGAACTAGAAGATGGTGTTGCAAGAGAGGATGTTGCAAGAGAGGATGTGCAACACCAAGATGGCCAAGGGAGAATGTAATATCCCAAATCCCGATATTTTCTATTTCTAAGCAAATATGCTGATACAACTGGGCATGCAAACTGCCATGCAAAAATCCCTATTTTATAGCAAAAATTAGGGTTAGGGTTTGTGAGATAGAATGAACACTTACCACTGATAAGCCGGCTAGACTGCTCCTGAGAGAGTATGCAAGCATCAAGAACTGAATCGGAGATGAACAGATATCTTTCGCTTCCGGTGAAACCCCAGCAGCAAGAACCCAAGTCAGAAAAGGGTGACGTTTTCAGTGAAGGAGGTGTTCGATGACGCTGCCGATTTGCAGGACTGATAGCCTTTCCGTGCCGGAGAGAATGCCTGGTACATGCGGAGTTTCTGAGATCTCTAGGCAGGATAGTGACTTGCTCTAGAGAGGCAACTGCTCACGCCCCTTTGGTCCCGAAATAGCTGGTAACTGCTCCGGATGAGCATGGACGAATCTGATAATCACCGAGTACCAGAGTATGATGCTGATGATGAGAATGGTGCCTGAGTTTCGGAGTAAAGCTGAGATCTGAAGGCCCAGCAACTGATTAGGGATTTCTGGCTGAAAACCCCCCCCTTACGGCTGCACACGTGTCCCTGCAACGATCTATACCCTATACTGGATAACTTATGAATGAATGTAAGAGCAAATGGTGAACTTGTATGGCTTACCTTGAATGAGACTAGGACAAATGTTTCACTGCCGAAATCCCGTTAGTTGAAGACTCCGTCTCCAACCCCAACTGCTATGCGGCACGCTGTGCTGCTATCCAAGAGCTCCCAAAATAATAATCATCAAAAGTGAAGTCTCCTTTCGCTTTATCCTCCTTTTATAACTTTCAACTCCGAAAACCCTAATCTTTGACCTAATTAGGTCACTTTATCTTCTAATTTGCAGTTGACTTGCATGCATGCGGGTGGAGACTTAAAGAGTGCATGCATCATTAAATAATGCTTGGATGGCATGCACGAAGGTGGCCTTTGGCCCCGGTGGCCCTTCTTGACCTAATGATGATGTCCTAGATCTTCTATGGATGGCATCAGTCCTTAGCTGATTCCCTAGCTGTCAGTAACCGCTCGAACCCACAGGAATCACATAGGTTAGCGGTTTTGGGCCTTAAGGCCTAATCAGAAGAGGACATTACAGAGAAGGAGTGGTGCCTTATCTTACGAGGTTCACACAGATCAGGGATGAGCTTGGAGCTGTTAGCTCTAAGACTGATGATGAGGAGCTAGTTCAGATATCCCTCAATGGATTCTCTAAGCCATGGGACACCTTTGTCAAGGGTGTGGTGGCTAGGGAGAATCTCCCTGTTTGGTAGAGACTTTGGGATGACATTTTGTAGGAGCAGACCTGGATGGGTCAAGGATCACGCTCATCCAACAATGCCCCACAGAGGCTCTAGCGCTTAGAGGGAAGAGCAAGGGGAAGTCAAAGAGAAAGAAGGATGGTAAGAACTTAAGAAGAACCTTGACGTGTCAAACGTCAAGTGTTTTATCTGCCACAAGCAAGGACACTTTGCCTCCAAGTGCCCAGACAAGAAGAAGAAGAGTAACGCTCAGATGGCTGGATCTGCAGAGGTGGATGAGGAGTTTTGCTTGATAGCTTGCATGCAAGCACCACAAGGAGCAGCATATGGTACATTGACAGTGAACCATCTAGTCACATGACTGGACATAAGAGATTCTTTAGAGACTTGTAGGAGGGTGGAACGGGGATCCACGTTGAGCTGGGTGATGATGCGCAGTATCATGCGTAGGGAGTTGGCACTGTTTCATTTTAGAGGGAGTCTGGAAAACCCCTTTGTTTTGCTGATGTGTTGTATGTTCCAGGACTGACCAAGAACCTTATATTAGTCTCCACTAGAGGACAAGGGATATCAGGTGAAGTTTTGTGACCATAGAATATATATTAGGCCCAAGGGGACAGATAGGAGCTTGGATCGGGTGATTGGCAGGAGGAGTGGGAAAGTGTACATACTACACTTTGAGCCTGCAAAGGCTCTAGTCAGCAGCAGCAAAAGCAATCAGGGTGAGTTGTGGCATAGGAGGATGGAACACTTACACCATGGAGCACTGAAGCATTTGAGACAGGCAGTCACTGGAGTTCCTCATGTACAGGAGGAAAAGCATAGCCACTGCAAGGCTTGTGCTTTAAGGAAGAACATTAGGAAGCCTTTCCCACAGAGAGAGTACAAGTCTAAGGAGCCCTTGGACTTGGTGCATTCTGATGTATGTGGACCTATGAGTTTCCATTCTTTTCAGTGGTTACAGTTACTGTGTAACTTTCATTGATGACTATTCCAAGAAGACCTGGATCTATTTCCTGAAGGCCAAGTCACAGGTCTTTGAGAGGTTCCAAGAGTTTAAGACTATCGTGGAGAACCAAACAGGAAAGAAGATTTGGGTGTTGAGGACAAACAAAGGTGGTGAGTACACTTCCAATGAGTTCATGGAGTATTGTTCGGTAAAGGGGATCAAGAAGGAGCGCATTGTTCCCCATACCCCACAATAGAATGGAGTTGCAGAGCGGAAGAATAGGACTATGGTTGGAGCAGCCAAGGCCATGCTATTTGATCAAGGATTTCCACTATTCCTTTGGGCCAAGGCATACAGGACTGCAGTGTACTTTCAAAACAGGTGTCCCCACACAATTTGGGGGAGGAGGACACCAAAGGAGGTCTTCACAGGCACTAGGCTAGATGCGAGTCATATTCGCATATTCGATAGTGTCTGCTATTGTCATGTTCATGCTGATAATAGGAAGAAGCTGGACCCTTCTGGAGAGAAGGGGCTACTTGTTGGGTACATCGAGATTTCGAAGGCATATAGAGTTTACATTCCAGCTCACAGGAGGATCATTGTGAGCAGGGATGTCCAGTTCGACGAGGACAGGGCCTTGTGGAGATCTTTGGATTTACCAGCAGAGCAACAATTAGCACAAGACACAGGGATCAAGTTGGAGGAGCCAGATGTACGGGTACAGGTACAGACACAGGGCACATGCTTTGGTAGTCAGAGGGAGTCAGGTGGACAGGATCCTCCTACCCTTGATGGGGAGGATGAGCTGCAGCAGGAGACCAACATCCAAGACCTGCAGCAGGTAGACACTAGGCCAAGGCCTAAGTGGTTCAGGTCCACAGTACAGGATTCCAGGCAGGTTGATCTTCCACAGTGATCTTTCAAAGGGAGCGTACCACCAGAGAGGCTTAGTTACTTGGGCTTGTTTCCTTTAGGCTCTAGCAAGTATCCTTTTAACAAGATTTAACATTTTGCAACATTTAACTTTAAGGAATTTAACTTTAACACAAGATTCTAGCCCGCCTACAAACACAGGTGCTCTGGAAAGTCTTCTGGGCTCCAGAAAATGAGTAAGGCCTAGCCCTGCTGCCCGCAAGCATCCATAGCCCTGACGGGCTTGCCTCACCTAGTTGTCTAATAGAAACAAATGAGTCTTACATCATACAATTGATGAGTGCTCATCCTTTGGCCACTGACTAGTTTTATAACATTGATATATAGGCATTAGCGCTTAGAAGCACTACTAATCGCAGCTTGCTTTTTGCATCATTTAGATATGGCGTTTATGCATTCCGATGCTTTAGTTTCTAAAGACACTGTTGGTAGGAGCACTTGAGGACTAAAGGAAAACCATCCGGTGAACCTGGCCACACTGGCCAAGCTACATACGTCATAGCCAAAGACACAAAAATACATGGAGTCTGTCCTGCGCAAGGGTCAAAGTGGGGAAGATGATCTTCAATCTCACAGGTCTCAGTCATAAGTCGTGGGAAAAATCAATCATGGATGAGACTGGATGGATGGGGACAAGTGACACATGGAACCAACAGAGCACTATAGACTAATTTTTTTGTAATGCATGGCATAAACAATAGTCTTCAACATCAAATTCTCCGAGCATTCACAATACAAGTTAAGCATCAATAAGAAAATCATATAAGCATAGGTCACCATAATCATCATAGCATAACAAGTCAAATATGTTAATATACATCAAAGAGTAAAATCACACCAAGAAACAGATATACCTGATCTCACCATATGCATGTCGCTATCTGAGGTGCCAACCTGTGATCTGTGTACCATATCTACTGCTCTGCTCGAATGAACTATGTCATCACCGAAGTCAATATAATTGCTACATATAACAGTTTATAAATGATATATTTTTATGAAGTGCAATATAGATGATGATGATACAGATTAATATTTGATGAAGAATTCCATGAACACAAATAATTAAATTTAGGACAAGTTTTAGTTGTAATGTAAATTGCACATATGTCAAATGAAGTCAAACATATAGCGCATAAAGTTATGTTACTTGATGGAGCATAGGAAGTTTGTTTTCAGGAAGAAAAGTTTTGTTTGAAGTACACTTCTGAGAAATTATTTTTGAAAATGTTAGCTGCGGTAAAAGGAATCTGATATTCTGTACAAGAGGGCCTGAAAATGCCATAATATCTTATCTAGGTTATGCCTTTCCATAATTTTCCTGCTGCATG
>LPNX010675877.1:666554-728489 GCA_001517045.1 Pseudotsuga menziesii
GATAGTAAGAAGATTGAAGTGCGTGGTTTAATTAAAGGCTTACAAGTACACTTAGCAGCTTTTCCAGACATTCAAATAGAAATGGACATAGTAGTGATAGATGTCCCGGATGCTTGGGGTATGTTACACTCAAGAAAAACTGGAGCAGACTTAGGAGGGAATATTCAAATGGACTTAACCTATGCCACCTTTCCAACTCCTGAAGGAATTTTTGTTAGATTGAATCGAGAGTTGGAGATGAGACACCATGTAGAAGACCCAAGAAATCCAAGCAATGAGTTAAAGTATAAAAATTATGATTTGGGAAATTATGCAATTTTGGCTAACTCTTTAGCACCTATTGAAGAATCAAACGAAGATGAAAGAGTTAATCAAACTTGGCATATGCACTTTGATGGTGCCTTCTCTAGAGCTAGTAAAGGTGCAGGCATAGTTATTGAATCCCCTTCTCATAAGGAATTCAATTATTCCTACAGGCTAGAATTTAATGCCACCAACAATGTGGCTGAGTATGAAGCCTTGCTCCTTGGTTTAGAGGTGTGTAAAGATAAGGGTATCAAGAAGTTAGAGGTCAAAGGTGATTCAGATTTGATCATTTCACAAGTTAATAAACAGTTTGCTTGCAAGTCAGAAAGGTTAAGAAGATACAGGGATGCAATTTTGGATCTTGTTCAATGTTTTGATCACATAGAATTTATTGCAATTCCTAGAGAATTTAATGCTAAGGCAGATAGACTTGCAGTTGCTGCTTCCACCCTTCAGAGATCGCCAGAGTTAGTAGATGAAGAAGTTAAAATGGAAGTTATCTTCAGGCCTTCAGTTCCAGATAATGTAGATAATTGGCAGGTCTTTGATGATGATAAACAAGTGATTAAGTTTTTGAGTAATATAGGAGAATTCGCTGACTTCCACATTAGTGAAGAGCAAGAAGGTTGTTATTATGCAGAAGAAAGTCAAAAGCTTAATCCATCCCCTAGGAAGGTTGTGTCTTTAGAAAGGGCATTTGATAGAGAAGATGGCCATAAACCTAAAGAAGAATTAGGTACAAAGCCAAGTGATTACTTAGAAGTGAACATAGGAACTTATGAGGAACCTAGAATGGTTAAAATTGGCAAAAAGACACCTAGAGAAGAAAGAGAACAGATTATTAACTTGCTAAGGGAATATAGGGATGTTTTGGCCTTCACATATGATGAACTTAAAGTCTATAAGGAAGATGTAATTCAGCATACTATTCCACTAAAAGAAGAAGCCAAACCATTTAGACAGAAACTTAGGCAAATAAATCCTAAGTTGGCTCCCTTAGTGCAACAAGAACTTCAAAAGATGTTGAAAGCTGGAATAATAGCCCACACTAGACATTCTTCTTGGTGCTCCAATTTGGTGGTGGTTAGGAAGAAAAATGGTCAAATCAGGTTATGTGTGGACTTCAGAAATCTAAATATTGTGTGCGAAAAAGATAATTATCCCCTCCCTAAAATGGAAACTTTATTGCAAAGAGTAACAGGATCTGGTATGATTTCAATGCTTGATGGTTTTTCTGGTTATAACCAAGTCAGAGTTAAAGAAGAAGATAGGCATAAAACAACATTTACTACTCCATGGGGAACATTTGAATATATCAGGATGCCTTTTGGTTTATCTAATGCTGGAGCTACTTTTCAAAGAGCTATGGATTATGCTTTCAGAGGTTTAATTGGAAAAATTATTGAAATTTATCAGGATGATCTAACGGTTTTTTCTAAGGATGAGAAAACTCACATAGGACATTTAAAACAGGTTTTTGAAAGATGCAGAGAATTTGGGATCTCGTTAAATCCAGCTAAGTCAGTTTTTGGGGTTACTGAAGGGAAATTACTGGGTCACATAATTTGTAAAGGTGTCAAAATAGATCCAGAAAGAGTTGCAGCAATTGCTAAACTTCCCTTGCCTAGTACAAAGAAAGGCCTCCAATCTTTCTTTGGTACAATTAATTTCCTTAGGAGATTTATTCCTAATCTAGCAGAAGTAACTAAGCCTTTGAATAAGTTACTTAGAAATGATGTCAGGTTTCAATGGGATGAAACAGGAAAAAGAGCTTTCCAGCAAATAAAAGATGCCTGTGGTCAAGCTCCCATATTAATCAGTCCAGATTATACTAAAGAATTCTATCTTTTCTCCTTTGCATCTGAAGACACCATTGTTGGTGTTTTATTACAGAAAAATGACCAAGGTCAAGAACAACCCATAGCATACATGAGGAAAATCTTAAGAGATTCAGAATTAAAATACCATATAATAGAAAAACAAGCTTATGCCTTGGTAAAATCTCTTAAGCATTTCAAGATTTTCATAGGGTATGCCAAAGTAATTGGGTATGTTCCTAATACAGCAATTAAAGATGTGTTAACTCAAGAAGAAGGCCTAGGTCCAAGAAGTAGATGGGTTGCTAAAATTCAGGAATATGATTTAGAAATCAGACCCACTAAATTAATCAAAGGACAAGGATTAGCTAAGATGTTAACAGAAAGTAATGAGAAGGCTTTAGGTTTGGTTGATCAGAATATGGTTTGCGAGATTGATATTCCAGAGTCATCCCCAGAGTTGTTAAAGCTTGAGCAAGTTGAATGGTATTCTGATATCATCTTCTATCTTAAAAACTTAACTTGCCCAAGTCATCTTGTTGGTCATAAGAGAAGAGCCTTAAGGATCAAAGCATCCAAGTATATCTTAATGAAAGATGGTATAGGATGGAGGAATCCAGATGGGGTTATCCTTAGATGTGTGGATGAAAATGAGTCTAAAAAACTAATGGATGACTTTCATATTGGTTTTTGTGGTGGTCACTTTGCCGCTAGAACCACCACCCATAAGATTCTTAGAGCCGGATATTATTGGCCCACCATATTTTCAGATGTGCATCAGTTTGTGAGGAAGTGTGAGCCTTGTCAGTTGTTCACTGGGAAACAAAAGTTAGCTGCCCTTCCCCTTCAGCCAGTTGTTGAAGAAGCACCTTTTCAGCAGTGGGGTTTAGACTTCATAGGGAAGTTTAAAGATAATTCAAGTAATGGGTTTTCATGGATTATAACAGCCACAGATTACTTTACTAAATGGGTTGAAGCCATTCCCACTATATCAGCAAATGAAAAGGTAGTCATGGATTTTCTTGAAGATAGGATAATAACAAGATTTGGAGTGCCTTCAAAGATAGTAACAGATAATGCTAAGGCCTTTTGTTCAGCAGAAATGTCTGCATTTTGTTTAAAGTATGGCATAGTGTTATCTCATGCATCAGATTATTATCCTCAAGGAAATGGTCAAGCAGAATCTAGTAACAAAAACTTAATGACCATAGTCAAGAAAATTGTTGGGGAAAACAAAAGGTCTTGGGACAGTAAAATAAAACATGCTTTATGGGCTGATAGAATAACAAAGAAAGCATCTACAGGCAAGAGTCCTTTTGAGTTGGTATATGGTGTAGAAGCCCAGCTGCCAATTCACCTTACCCTGCCAGTGTATTAGTTGCTCCGAGAGTTTGACATAGAAGAGTCTGCACTTCAAAACAGAGTAAATCAGTTAGTTGAATTGGATGAAATAAGGAGAAATGCTTATGACCAAAACTTTAAAAGTTAGGAAAAGACAAAGAAAACCTTTGACAAGTCAGCTAGTCAGAGAGACTTCAAAGTAGGGGATACAATTGTCCTATGGGACAAAGGCAGAGAAAAGCCAGGGAAGCATGGGAAATTTGATAGCCTATGGTTAGGCCCTTATGTGATCAGATCAGTTGCAGGTCCAAATTCTTTCAACCTGAGTCACTTGGATGGTGAGCCATTGAACATTCCAAGGAATGGTCAACAACTCAAGTTTTATTACACATATAGTCAACATGGTGTCCAAAGGGACACCCTTTGTAACGTATTCCTAACCCTTTTCCCTTGTATTTTGAAAGTTTTGTATTATTTCATTTGTTTATTGTTTATGCATATATGTATAGCAATTTCATTTATTTATATTGTTTATTGTTTATTTATTGCTTTTTGTTGGTTATTGGTGAGAAATTTGTGGTTGCAGGATTCTGGAGTTCTCATGTGCTCTCCGATGATCGAACACATGTCCCCTAGTTGGAGCCAGATGTTGCCCACCTATTTCGACTAGGTGGCAACTCCATGTACATGAGGATGTACATAATTGTACCTTAGAAAATCTGAGGATTTTTCTCTTCTGCAGGGCTATTGCCCCTTTGTAAAACGAAGTGCCTACGTGAAAAAGTCCCAATTTACCCTAGGGTTTGAAGCATGAAAACCGAATCTAAGGGTAAATGGTGAACTTAGACAAAATTAGACACTCGGATTGATTGCTAGAGATACGATAAGACAATTAAAGGTGAAACTAGCAATACCCAGTTTATGGAATTGAAAATAGCCACTTCCCCAAGCAGGGCGTCCCACTTCTATGAGTAAGACCAATGCTTTAGGTGGGAAAATGGAGTCTTATGATCACAAAAATTTAGATATGAGGGTTTTAAATTATTTAAAAAGTGGGTTTTCAATTTCAAAGCTTGCCGCAAACTAGAACCTATAAATCTAAAAATCAAGGGTTTTAAAATGAGAGTTTCGCTAGAGAATCTTATACTAATGGAATAGAAATTTAAAACAAGAGATTATGAGTAGATCTTATCCAGAAAATCTTGTAGATGCCTTGCAAATGATAATTTCTCTTGTCTCAATCAATTCGAAGCGATTTTGACGAAGTACCAAGTCGAAACGATTTGCCTAAGTGAGGTAGCGCGCCCTTCTTCCCTGCATAGTCAAAGTACTGAAAGTGAGATTTTCTACGCATGAAAAAGACACTAGAAATGCAAGAAAATCAGAGTGCATATCAATGATCAAAGATGCTATTGAAAAACCCCCTGATTATGTAAACGTCTTCAAGAGAAACGAGTTGGGAGATCCACAAAAACGCCCTCTTGCATGCAAAACACTATCTTCCAAAAATATTTGATACCCCGGAAAAATATTTCAAATGCTAAGCAAGGTAAACTTTCCAATCATAAACAAGAATATTCCACAAAGAAGATCCAAGAATTTCTGCAAAAATTTCATTATTCAAATATCGAGAGCCAAGAGTGCAAAATCTCCCAATGGGATACAATGAGGGGTCTCTCTTCTTTATATAGCTTTCAAGAGATACAACCCTAACATACTTTTTCATCCAACTGTTGAGATTAAAACATCATCAATGGTGGAGATCACTTTTACATGGATCAATATATGGATCAACATGACTAAGTCAAGAGGGTGTGAATTACCCAATGTTATTAGAACTGAACCGGTGGTTAAACCGGCCGACCTCGGGAACCGAAACCGAACAAAAACCGGGAAACAAACCTGATCAAAAAACTAGTTGAGCAAAAATACATAAAACATTCATATTTTCAAAAAATACATATATATCCATGTGCATCCATGTGAATTCAAACCATTATACACAAATAAGTCAAGTTTCTCATGTATATAGCATGTAAGAGCATATAAAACCAAAATAGCATTGATTGCAAATACATAACTAAAGAAAAGTACATCGACAAAGAGGTTATAAATGGCCTCTAAAGTCAAAATATAAGCATATGACTGCAGTCTAGACTCTAGACTCTACAATCTAATGACTCAAATCATATATCAGAATTATCTGAGTCCTCATGCTCAGACTTAGAGTCATCATCTACATCCTCAACATGAGCATGGCTTGACTCCCCTAGGCCTGAAGGCACTTGTCTAACTGCAACATCAATGTTCACATCCTCTTGCTATGGAAGAGGGCCCAAGTCCATCCACAATTAAATGTGATTGATATGGAGGGTGGGAGCCTCCTTTTATAACATTAGAAGGGTCGTGGGTCAATTAAACAGCTCACACATGGACCCTATTTTTTATTTTATTGAAAGAATTTGAAATTAGCTATTTTTGGGGGTCCTTGGCATTTTTGTACAAAACCGGCCGGTTTTGTACAAAACCGGATGGTTTGGAGAAAACCGAGCGGTTTTGTAGGGAACCGGTCGGTTCAGCCTTAACACTGGCCAATTTCATATGGAACCGGCCAAAAACGGTTTGAGTGTATGATTTGACTCGGTGAAGCTTGTAAACCGGTCCAACCAGGGTTTTTTTTCAAAACCGGTTGGGTTTTGATAACATTGATTATGAAAGGAACATAGTGAGTAAATTTAAAATTAATCAATCAAACTTTGCATCATATCAAGAAAAATTAATAGAACAAAAAAAGTTTTTGCTTGTATGATTGAGAAGTAGACTCTCATACATGTTCCATTTACATCATAATGGCAATGCAAAAGTTGTATTGAATAAGAACACATTCTTATACTTGTTTATTTTGAAAATGAATAGTCTGAGCATTATTTTTAAAATATACTAGGTAAATATACTTTTAACTTTTTTTCCTTAAAGAATGAAGAACCTGTTATAACCAAGTTGGTATGAGAAATTGAAAAGCAATCACCAATATCCACTCCTTGTAAGCAGACTTGCTTGCTTACAGTCAAAAAGATTGGCAAGAACTCTTTTATTAGTTTCTTAGAGATTAGTTGGCCAATGGATTGAGTCATGCAGGTGATTAAATGTAAAACCACCTTCCTCTAAATTATTATTATTATAGGATTTTACTACAGAAACCCCTCCAATATTTGAAACTGCTATGAAAACATTTCTCGAAAGCTCATAAATTTCCAGGCAGTTTCAGACCATTGCTGGAAGCCATATAAGAAGACATAAACAGTGAAAACAATAAATAAAAACATTATAAATAAGCCATTATAAACAGTTTCAGACCATTGTTGGAAGCCATTATATTTAATAATTAATATTAAATTAATAAATAAAAACATTATTATTATAAAAACATTTATAATTTTATACAAAGAAACTTATAAAAAACTTAAAGTTCTTTAAACTAAATTTTATATAAACTTTAAATAAAAAACTTAAGTTTATAAACTTTTATTTATAAGTTTATAAACTTTAACTTATAAGTAAAAAACTTTATACGTTCAAGTTAAAGTTTATAAACTTATAGTTATAGTTTTATAAACTTTAACTTATAAAAAACTTAAAGTTTATATAAAAAAAAATTATTAAACATAAACTAAAATAACAAAAATTAAAAATAAACTAAAATAACAAAAATGAAAACTAAAATAAAATTGGAAACAAAATGAAAAAAAACAAAAAAACGAATCATTTTATTATAATTTATATTTAATAATTAACAGTTTTCCACCAAGTTTTCGGGACGGGGGGGGGGTAAGGAGGCTTCTGGGTCCCTAACATAGGAGGGTCGATCTCTAAAATTATAAAAAACTGAAAAATAATAAAGATATGAACCCCGACATATAAACATATCGATTCCTCATCCGATCACCATTTGCATACTAGCATGCTTATGTTCTCGAAGAGTTTAGAGTAATTTAATGTAATCGTTATAGCCAAGCATATTTCTTTTTATTTGTTTCTATTTCATTTTAAAATGACCCTTTCTTTTTTAAGTAAAAAAATTTAAAAAATCGAGGGCAGTGGGGGCCTGTCGGAGCCCCCCATTTTCAGGAGGGGGCATGTGGGAGCCCCCCAATCCGGGAAACTCCTAGACCTGTGTTTCCCAAGTTTCGCAGAAAGGGGGGCGTTGGGAAACGTTTTCCATGGAGCCCCCCAGCCCTCGGGGCATGGGAAGCGTAGGGGGCGAGCCCTTGACCCTGGGAGGCGTGTCCCTGTGGAACACTGATAATTAACATTACGCTAATAAATAATAAAAAAACTTATAAAAAATGAAGACTTGAGTCTTAAACTTGTATAAAAAAATTATATTAAAAATAAACTAAAAAAAAAAACGAAAACTAAGAACGTAAACAAAAACGAATACCTGGTAGATGGTCGATGCTTGAACGAATTTGACACTACGAGTCCTCCATGAACTCCACACTCCAGTAGCGAAGGCACTCCACACTCCGCGAGTCCGTCGTGAACTCCACACTCCAGCGGTGAAGGCACTTCAGAGTCCACACTCCAGCAGCGAAGGCACTCCACTCCACTCCACACTCAGAAAACGAAAACGTAAATGGATGAAAGGAAATGGATGAGTGAATGAAATGACCTGCGTGGTTAGTTTATAGCGACGTGAGGTGCCTTTTCCCTCCAAAAAATCGATTTCGACACCTCAAAAAATCGCAGGTATTTTTTTCCAGCGAGTGATGAGTTCTTCGGCGAGTTTCTGGCAGTTACCCGTTTCAGAGGCCGACTTAGCGCCACTCGTGAGTACGGCGCGAGTCGTGCTTCATTGATTATGACTATGTGCCTCCTGAGAAATTCGCAACCACAATGAGTGAAATGGTCTCATCCTTCGCCCTCTTAGCCCAACAATGTAAAGAAGATTATTTAGAGTTTGACGGTCCACATTTCCAGCATGAACAATTGAAACCTCGTAGGGTAAAAGAAGTCTAACTGCAACATCAATGTTCACATCCTCTTGTTGTGGAAGAGGGCCCAAGTCCATCCACAATTAAATGTGATTGATATGGAGGGTGGGAGCCTCCTTTTATAACATTAGAAGGGTCGTGGGTCAATTAAACAGCTCACACGTGGACCCTGTTTTTTATTTTATTGAAAGAATTTGAAATTAGCTATTTTTGGGGGTCCTTGGCGTTTATTATACAAAACCGGCTGGTTTTGTACTGAACCGGCTGGTTTGGAGAAAACCGAGCAGTTTTGTAGGGAACCGGTTGGTTCATCCTTGAAACCGGCCAATTTCATAGGGAACCGTCCATAAATGGTTTGAGTGCGTGATTTGACTTGGTGAAGCTTGTAAATCGGTCCAATAAGGGTTTTTTTTCAAAACGGGTTGGGTTCTGATAACATTGGAATTACCTTATAAAGCCCATTTTTACAATATGATAAATCATTATCTTTGCAAGTTTGACACTCAAGGGACATGGGGGGGTCATTAGGGGGTCCCCCCATACATATTTATAAAGATACAACTTGATTTACACACTTTTATTTTGGCTATTTTGTCCAATTTCTTCCTATGGGGAACGTCCTCCCTAAGAGAGCCAAGAAAATAATTTGGAACATCAAACTAACTGAAATTGATACAAATATGTTCAGAGAGCCATAATAAATCATCCAGAGAAATTGCCCACCCATTCCTTAACCACACAAGCCAAATCGATTTCTTCAGTGGTTTCCTAGTTCGTTTTTTAGTGGTACATCCTTTGAAAATAATAATAATCATCATAACTTCGTTTAGGATGAGAACTGGGGAAAACTGACTGAAAAGAAGTGTCTGGACAGAAAGAAGAATGGTATAAGTGACTACTCATACCCCATAGAACACTACAATGCTCTAGGAGAACAAAAAAGTCTACAATATGTAATAAAAGTTGATCATTTGGCCAATAATAAAGTGATAATAATCACTGATCATGAGATCTAGGGCGAAACTATGAAAACTGACACCGTAGTATTGGTCTTGGGCATGTCTGGAGCAAATATAAGCATTGTTTTTTTCGAGTCACTGCCTTGGGAATCGTGTTTGACTTGGTCAACTGGGTTGGCTAGGTCAAAGTACCCAAACTGGAGGTGAGATACTGTACCAATATGATCTTGCATGCATCCAAGGTAAGAAATGCTCCAATGGTGTATATATCAAAACCCAACTTAAATCATGTTATTCATAATCATGGTGACAACAACAATAATAATGTGTAAGATATACCTGTGCCTTTGAAACATCTTAGAACCTTCTGGAAGTATCTTGTGCATGCCATGCTTACAAAGTTTAAATAGCGTGCTAGTGTTGGGTGAGGGTGGAAAACAAGGCTAAGGTAAAGGGAGATGACTTTTAGTTGACTTTGACCATATGATCTCTCAGAATGATGACAATTACACACGACCACAATGACAGATACATGATAGATGAACAATAGGGGATGGTGGTGTCTCACAAGTGGATGAGCTGATTTGAAAAAAGCCCATTCAACTCTAACGACATGTCTACAAGTCACACCCAAGCTAAGAAACAAGCTCCGTGAGGATCTTTACTAGGACCCTTGCGTTGAGTACAGAAGAGATCCTAGGGGACACTGTGAATTAGAGGTCCCTTGCCCCATCTCACATCAAAACCCGCAGGCTCTGTGAGGAATTAATCATTACATTTCAATAGTGGCCAGTAGCCTTTAGATTTAACATTTATTTATCCACTGCTTTTAGGCCTTTCACAATTTCAATTTTATATCCCATTTTGAGTTGTGACTAAAGACACAGTTTGCATTTATTTGAGGGATTTTGCATTTCAACGGATAAAACTTATAGCACATAATGCATGTAATGATGGTAGACATATTGCTTCGAGTTTTAGCTGACACTCTTCGGGAAACTAGGGGGGAATATCCACAGTCAAGACCAAACATTGAGGGAAACCGACTAGAGAGGTCAAGGCTTCAAAACCCAACTCGCCTAAGATCAGGAACCAACGCCAGTAGGTTCTCCTGGACCAGAAGGAACAAGGTGTTGGAAAGTTTTATTGCATAACTCAGAGCTGAGACACAAAACAACATGGGATCCATCATGCATATGGGTCAAAGTGGGGAAAGTGATCTTCAAACTCATAGATATGAATCAAGCCAAAGTCATGGGATGAGAATCAATCACAGATGAACTGGATGGACGGGGACAAATGACACATGGAACCAACATAGCGGTAAGGTTTAATCGTTTGTGTAAAGCATGGCGTGAGCAACAATCTTCAACATTAAGTCCTCTGATCAGTCTTAGCAGAAGTTAAAGCATCAGTATATATATAAGCATAGGTCACCATGATCATCCTAACAAAACAAGCGTAGGTGTTTAATATACATCATAGATAAAAAACAAACTAAGGAAACATATACCTAATCTCACCATATGTACCTGTCTCCATCTGATAAGGCCCCTCTATAACTGTGTGTACCATATCTGCTCTGCTCGAATGAACCAGGTCACCACTGAAGTCATCTCGAAGGATAAGGAGATCTCAGTCCTATCAAGGAAATACTTTGTATCTGCTTCCAAACAAAGGCTATGAATGGCTCATCCTACAAAGATGATTCATGTTGTATCCCCATCAATAAGTTTGGCTCGGAGGAAAAGAGAAAATCTGAATTCTACATCATGGTAGCCTAATTACAATATATGTGATAACATTTGGCTCGAACAGGGACAAGTGCTCTTTGGGAGAGAGCGCTTGAGAACCTTAGAAATCTCTGGTCTGTAGCACCATCTTAGCAACCGATATCCAACACTTCAATTTTCTGCTTCCTCTTTAGGTGTACCTGTTCCTACACACATGGAAGCAAGAAATACCAGAGCAACATGTATGGGAAAAATATATGCATAAATAGGCTCATAAAAGAACTACTGGAAATAAACTCTACTCTAAATAGTTATAAAGTTTAAACGATACAATTAAACTATGCAAAGGGCTAGACTTAATGGCCAAGGACTCATAAGACTCGGGACACATGCAACACCCAGAAAAGAAAAGACTCAACTACTGCTCAGAGGAGCTTATTCAATCCTAACTACTCTAACTGATGATGATAAACCGTTGAAGCAATTGGTGGGAAATAATGTTTCAGCAACAATCCATTGACAGGAAATTCCAATTCCTCCCCATCCAATGTTTCTAACCATAATGACCCTTTTCCAGCTATCATACTTACTCTATAAGGACCCATCCAAATTTTCTCAAGTTTTCCATGGTTTCCTGGTTTTTCTTTATTTTTATCCTAGAGTAATACAATGTCTCCAACATTAAACTTTACATATCTACTCCTTTTGTCAAATGCGCCTTTCACCCTTTCTTGTTCTATGACAACCTTATTCCACGCCTCTCTCCTTTTCCCATCCAACTCTACTAGTCTATCGATTTGAGCTTGCAAGGCTTCTTGATTTGATTAGGAGCCTGCAATCCTACCCATATACTAATTCGAAAGGAGATTTTCCTGTGATTCGTTTAACAGTTCTTCGATCATCCCACAACGCATATTTCAATTTACTATCCCAACTTCTCTTGTTTTCACCTACTATTCTCTTCAAAATTCTTACCAAGTTCTTGTTACTAGACTCATCTAAACCATTTCCTTGCGGATACTAATTAGAAGAGTGCAATAAAAAGATGCCATGATTAAAACAAAAAAATTTCATTTCTATCTTGCCGAAAGCTTTGGCATTATCAGTAGTCAATTTCAAAGGACAACCATACCTTGATATAACATTCTCTTCTAGGAATTTAATTATGACTTCAGCAGTAGCTTTCTTTGTTGGAACAACCTCAACCCAACGAGTAAAATAATCAGTGCAGGTCAAAATGAACTTGAATCCATTACTCGATTTTTGATCAAATGGCCCAATAAAATACATTCCCCATTGTTGGAATGGTGATTCAACAATTATTTGTTTTAGGGGAAAAGGAGGTAACCTTGGTTTCCCTGAAAAGAATTGACATTCTTGACATGGCCTAAGAAAATGACGAACATCCTTAAATAGCATAGGCCAATAATACCCCGCTCACATGATTTTAGCAGTTGTGGTTCTAGGTGCATAATGGCCACCACATAATCCCGAAGGCATTTCTTTTAAAATGGTTTTTGACTCGTCAAGGTTTACACACTTGAGGATAATTCCATCATGATTCTTCCACCCTAGACCATCTTGAGTTAAAACATACTTTGATGCTTTCAACATTAAGGCTCTCCTTTGATGGTCAATAAGATGATCAGGACAAGTTAAATTTTTCAAGAAATTTATGAAGTCCTTATACCATTCCTCTCTTGCATTGATCTCAGTGTGATTTTCCTCAACGCAATTTATTTCCACGGTGATGATGTACACTTGTATATGAGGATGATGACACATTATTTGATGATGCCTTGTGCACCTTGATGATGTTTTTATATTGATGCATGACTACTCCTTGAAGATCTCAGCCAAGACATGACCAGTGACAAAATGAAGAAGATATGACAAGTTGATGGTAGCAATAGTGTTGATGAAGAGCAGGTGTTGATGAGCAGAGATTGACCAACAGTATTGAGCAGAGATTGAGCAGCAATATTGAGCAAAGGTTGACCAGCAGTGTTGATGAGCAAAGAGGGATGCATCAAACGATAGATTGATGATGAAAGTGTTGGCAAGCAGATCTTTACAGACTTAAGGATTGGACTTCGCAACCCTTTCTTAGTTGGAAATAAGAAAACCAGGCTGGGTCCTGTTACAGGAATTGGTGTTCTTTCTATTAGTTGGTGCATATTGTAATCGAGAAGATTGTAGTCTGCCATTACCATAAATCAAGATTAACATTACATATATTCTTTTGTCTCGCTTGATGTGATAATTGTGCTCATGACTCATGATGAATTTGATTATGTAATTGATAACGTAATGATTGATATACTCTGATTGATTAAAAGAAGGTAAAAAGTTTATAATTGCTCAAAGACTAATTCACCCCCCTATCAGTGTGGCCATTATGCTCAACAGTTTCTGCGACTAAATTTTCAAGTTCATCTTTCAAAGAGCTGGATGTTTCTTCTTTGATTCTTATGGGTTCTTTGACTTGGAGTTTAGGTCCATGATGGTCTTTGTGGCCTTGTTGTATTCTTCCTCATTCACTTGCTCATATTTATCTAATTGGTCTTGTAGTGCCAAGTTATGTGCTTGAATATTTCTTGCTACTTCTAAGATATTCATGGCATTCCTTGTGAGACTTTCAACAGTATCGTTAGTAATTTCATTGTCAAATTCAACCTTTCCTAGAATATATGTGATTTCAATCTTAGTGTCAGCTAGACTGCTATCACTTATAGAACAAAATGAGTTTCATTACATTCTATACCTGATAAACATGTTTCTTCAAAAGAATTATAATCAGAGTGTTCAAGGGACAAACCTTCAAACTTACCTGGATCTTGTACTGACCTTTCTATGGAGTTGTCTTCTTCTTTATGTTCTTCGATGAAGTAGAGTTGATCTATCTTCAGTGACAACTCTTTAATTGAGTTGCACTTTCCCATTTTCTCCTTTTGGAGATTTGTCAGATCTTCAACCACAAGTTTCATAACCTCTTCTTCCTGTTCTTTAGTTGAGTAGATCTGTTCTATTTTGAGCCATCATTCCTTAGTTGAGATGCACTTTCCTATCTTCTTTTTTAGGTAATCTGTTAGTCCTGTAAGGATGGATTCCATAGCCATTGAATTATTCTTCTTTGCTTCCTTCTGAGTTGTTGTTTTCACTTTCTTTGGAGGAGTATATCCAGTAAGAACTGATTGCCATATACCAATTCCTTCTACCTCAAGATAAAACTGCATTCTTCTTTTCTATATCAACTAGTTTGTTCCACTAAACAATGGTACTCCATTCATTGAGAACCCGATGGTGTGTCAAAGATCTCCTTCAAGCTAGTAAGGATTTCTATGAAGGCCCGCTTTGATACCAATTGTTGGACACATCGAGCACACTGAGAGGGGGGGATGAATAATGTGTAAATATTTTGTTACTTTTTCAACATTAACAATCATCAACAGCTTCTTCAATATTATGTAAAGTACATTATTATCATTGTATCAACAATTATGGCTCATCATCACATATCATCATATCATCATCACATAAGAAGCATAGCAAAACACAGTACACAAGATTTTTATGTGGAAACCCAAGTCCTGGGGGAAAAATCACGAAAGCCTTATAATAATAGTTTTCGAGCAACAATTGGAAGGAAAACAACCCCCTTGTTACAATGACTACAATTCTCCAACTACAACTTGAAGGAGGTTACAACCCCCTGATTTATAGGCTACAACCTGAAGAAAGCCCTAGCTCCCTAGATTTCCTTGCCTGTCCTGCCACCCTGATATGAAGATAGACACTGCTGAATTGAAACCGCACTGATCCTGCGAACCTGCTAACCAACACATGTACCACACTGCACAATCTTTGCCATACTGCATAACAACTGTCACTACTGACCACTGCTATTCATCTGATCGTTGCTCATCATTTGACCACTTCTCATCAACTGACCACTGCACCACACTTGTACCAATAATCTGTCCCAACCAATGTTTTAAAACCGGACTCGGACTCGGAATCGGCCGAGGGTCAACTCGAACTCAGCAATGACTCGGCTAGTTTGATTTTAATGACTCGGTTTATTAAAAAACATATAAAATATTTAAATTTTAAAGAAAAAATATATTTTAAAGATTATAATCCATCATTCCAAAGCATTAGAGACAAAACATCCAAAGTATGATCATATATATACCATATAAGGGTGAACATATCAAAATTGCACAAAGGGTACTGTGCCAATGTGCAAGGCTGCAAGCAGCAAATACATAATACATATATGAAAGTCTGAACAAAATGAAAATACATAATCAAAGATGCCTAAATGGTATGTAATGTATATGATGTAGAGTGAGTCGTGAAAGAGTCTAAAAAACAAAATGCTATGATGCTAGTAATAAGTATGTCACTACATCATTGATCAACATGATCAATAATCAATTATCAAACTCAGCACCACTGCTAGAACTAGAACCCAGACTAGCAATGACATAAGCAATGGCATCTGGGTCAGGCTCAAAACCCTCAAGGTCATCTACAAATGCTGCAGTAGGAGCAACACTAGCTGAAGTACTAGCTGGATGCGTAAAAGCACGAGGTGGACGTGGATCAGGCCTTGCCCGATGCGGACAAGCACCGTAGGACCTTTATTTGCCCCATTATTATTCTAGGGAGGAGGGGACTTATTCAACTAGTCAAGAAATAAAGAGCGTCAATTGGATCGACATTACCCAAAGATGATAGCAAGGAACGGAGTTGCAAAGGGCAGTTTTAAAATACTCCAAGGGTCCCCTTTGACAACTCTAGCAACTGGTAAGTATAGCAAGTGGTTGATTATAAATCTACTCCATGCCTGAGGATGACTCACCACCTCCTGGCGTGGATTCCAAGTGCATCACAAAAAATATCCAGTGCCTCCACTTGGAACGTTGTACAAGTGCCCGCATGTGCCCCTCCCTACTAGTGCCTGCCGTATTTGGAATGAAATAATTTTATATCAAGATTCAATAGTTGTATGATGTATCAAATTATTACTACATATTATATTGAAAATTTGAAACACTCATATTATTCAATGATAGAAGAAAAATATTATGGATTTAGATTCTACACCTACATCAACATGAACTGATGATGGTCCTGGTAATAGTGGATCTGCTTCCATAGTAAGATCACCTGCTGCATCTAGCTCAATATCAAAATATGGATCAAACTCGGGCTCTTGAGTCTCCACTAACCAATCTGAGGTTGGATCAATATCATCCAACACAATAGGATCTGTATCAGGTCTTTTGTTCATCAATTGGTTGCGCCTTAAGCGAAGGTTGTACTGCACGAAGACTAGATCATTTAATCGATTTTACTCTAAACGGTTTCTCTCTTCGTGTGAATCCGCTCAAAGACAGACCAGTTGCGCTCACACCCGGAAGAACTGCATGGTTGACTTAGGATTCGAATTGCAAACAGTTGCAATTGAATTCCTTGCCCACCAAATGACTCCCACCAAGTTGCTGCAAGTGCAAATGGAGTTAAATCAACGAATTAGATTGTGAATTTAACTAAATATTGAAGTTATTAAATTTTAAAAACTAAACAACTAAATTTAATTAAAACAATGGAATTGTTTACCTGGTTGGTCAATATCTCTTGCAACCTTAGCCACAGGTTTGTCAAAGGTACCTGTGGCTCTAGTGTAAGCGGTAAGCTATTGGTGTATCTCCAATTGCTCCATCTCATTTGGGATCATGCGCCCAAGGCACTCATACAATCCATCTTTGACCTCACCTGTCTGGTCTTCTCCAAACCGAGATCTATAATGATACCTTGGGTTAAGAAAATACCTAGCTGCATGTATAGGGCGATGGAGTTGAGTGTTCCATCTCCTATTGATGATATCCCAGATAGGCCCATACTTGGCCACTCTATTCTTGTATGCTGCCCTTATTTGCTCCTTTGCCTGATCCATGGCCTCATAAATGTATCCCATGGCCAATCTTTCCCCATCCACCAACCGCAACACCTTAACAAGTGGCTCAGTAATTTTCAAAACCTTTGCTGCTTTTTTCCAAAATGAGCTTTCCAAGCTTTTCTTCTTGGTGTCTTTTCCATCTGTTCTGCGGGCCCATTTACTTGAACTCCATTCATCACTTGAAACCATTTGTTCCAAGTTCTTTCTTTGTGCAAGGAGAGATTGCAATGTGAGGAAATGAGTTGCAAATCTAGTAATGGCAGGCCTAACAAGTTCCCTGCCCTGTGTGTGTTTCCTCATCAAGCTCAATACCCATGAGTGGTTGTAGATGTATCTTGTGATGCTTTTGGCATGCTCTACAATGTGCTTGAACCAATCCTGTTTGCATATGTCCTCAAGCACGAGGTCTATGCAATGTGCTGCACATGGGGTCCAAAATATTGTTGTGTACTTTTCCTCTAACATCTTATCAGCAAGAACATAGTTAGCGGCATTATCCGTGATGACCTGCATAACATTAGCTACCCCCACCTCCTCAACAATCTCAACAAAAAGATTAAATAACAGATCTGCATCTTTCACCTTATCAGATGCATCATATGATCTCAAAAACAAGGTTCCCTGTGGGCAAGAGACAAGGAAGTTTATGATGGTTAGGTTCTTTGCATCGGTCCATCCATCTGACATGATAGTGCATCCTGTTATGGCCCATGATTCTTTGAACTCCTTGAAGTATTCACCCAAGGATGTGATCTCTTTCTGCAAAAGAGATCCTCTCAAGTCATGCATACTAGGGCCTTTGAAGCCCTTACCAACAGCAACAACAGAATCCCACATAGGTTGGAAATATGGTGAGCGGGAAACATTGAAGGGGATATCTGCATCATACAACCATCTAGCTATGTACTCACGAGCAGTCATTCTGTATTGCTTTTTCCAATGGGCATCTATGGTGGGCTGAATTGGCCAAGAAGCAACAGCATTGTAAGGGGTGTTTTGAGGTGAGAAAAAACTATGGATACTCCCTTTTTTAGAGGCATTTGTTTCTGAGGGAGGAGGAACATACTGGTAGGTATCCTTGAAATTGGGAGAAGGTATGGATGAGGAGCCTTCATATTCAGAATAAGGGGTAGATCTGCCCATCATTTCTGCAAGATGCCTTTTCTTCCCTATTTCTGCCTCTCTCTCTCTTTGGTTAGTCTTCTTCACTTCATACTGTTCAAATTGTTGTAGCAACTCCAACCTTATCTCTCCAATCACCTCTGAATCAACTTCACATGGGGCAACATTACCTCTAATGCCAGCCAAGTGTTGTTTGAGTCTATGAATGCCTGCTCCCTTAATCAATTTTTTGCAATATCTGCAATATATTTTCCCTTCAACCACATCAGCATGGGCCCATGCTGCATCTTTTGATTTAGGAGGCATTATGAGATGCAAATGTTAATGGACAATTCTCTGTCCAAAAAAAAAAATACATTAATTTACAAAAAAAACACATTAAAACATGTAATTTACAGTACTGTAAATTACATGTAATTTACAGTATTTAAAAAATTAAGAAATAATTTTATTAGATTTTTTAAGAATGATCAATGATCAATGTACATACCTGTGGCTGCAAACTCCAAACCGTGAGCAATCAGCAAACTCCAAGTCCAACAGTGAGCAAACTCCAAAGTGACTGAGCAGTGCACCAAGTTCCAACTTCCAACGGTCAACCTTCAGGCTTCAATCGTGACTCGTGAGGCTTGAGGCTTGAGCACTAGCGTGCCACATTGCCAACCTTGAACCGTGAGCTGCTGTGCTAAGCAATAACCTTCAGGCTTCAACTGTTCGTGGGTTGTGAGTAGTGAGCACTGAGCTCCAAGTTCCAACTTCCACCGTGAGTTTGAGCTTCAACTTTGAAGCCTTCAACCCGAGCTCCAGCCTTCAATTTCCACAGTGAGCAGTAACACTTGTGACTCGGTGAGCAGAGCTTCAACTTCCAGAATCCACCGTGAGCCAGCAGAGCTTCAAAGTTCAAGCCGCAAGCCTTCAAGTTTCAACCCAAACTGTGAGCATCCACGTGAAAAGAAGTCGACGGGACGACATGCAGCAGGTAAGTAGTGTTAGGTTAGGTTAGGGGCAGGCTCGGTTTAGGTTAGTGTTTAGGCAATAGTTTTTAATTTAAAAAAAAAAATTGAAATCCGGGACAAAATCGGCAAGTTGACCTTTAACTTGACCGAGCTGATCGGTTCGGTACCGAACCGAGCCGAGTTGATATCAACTTGGCCGGTTTGGTACCGAACCGGCCACCTGATCCGATTTAAAGGCCGACTCGGCTCGGTTAGGGTTCAACTCGGGTGACTCGGGTCGAGTCCGAGCCGGTTTGGCCGAGTTTTAAAACACTGGTCCCAACAACCTATGTAAAACAATCTGTCTAATAAATCTGTGCAAAACAATCTTTCCAATAAGTCTGTTGCTCACATCATTTGATTCAATCAATCTTAGTCTAAACAACTGCATACCAAACTCAATCCACCTGAGTGAAACCAACTGCTCATACAACCCATCTAGTGTGAGTCGGACCAACTGCACATAAGGAAACCTGTGCCAATCCTACTCAACTGAACCAACCTTTACCAAGCCACTTGTGTACTTGGGCCAGATCAATCATATACTCTGACGGTGCTTGTGTTGATCTAATCAAGTGCTCTAACAGTCAACTAACCCTTCTTACTTGGCCTAGTTCACCAGGTAAGAGACACATTTGAGCAACCAAGAGACTTCACATATGGTCAACCAAACTTTATCCAATCACACTCAACTCAATGACGCCACAACCAATCTCAATCACAGTTAAGGAAGACTTGACAGTTAAGCAAGATAAACCTCAACCAAGAAGATAAAAGCCTTAACCAACTATGTCAAACTCAGCCAATCTCATAAACTCAAAAGGATTTTTCTCTCCACTCAAATCAAATCAACAAATCAAACTAATGTCAAGCAAATAGTCACTTACAATATTGTCAAAGGTTGTCATTAACAGTTAATAACAATCCAACTCCACTTAGGTCAAAGGAAAAATTATCAACAATTGTCAAACTAGTGTTCAAAGAAAACACTTAGGTTGATCAAATAAATCACTCACAATATCTATTACTTAGATGTGAACTTCTCATTCAATAATACACTATACAACAGCCAAGATATACACCAAGATCTATGCCAACAATATTCAAGATAATCATCAAGATCTATATCAAGATCACATCAAGATATATGCCAAGATAACCATAACCATAGCCTCCATAACATATTCAATTACTTTAAAGAGATATACCAATATAGAGGCTCACATACTAAGATCAAAGATGAACTCTATCCATGGGAGACATGTGTCGTCACAAGAGAAACCTAGAAGCATGAACCATACCTTTTCGAAGGTCACAAGATGAAGAAACAATAGACAAACCAAAAGAAACTCTACATCATGTCATCACACAGCGTTCACAACAAGCTTTCTAACGAGCAAGAATTTTGTAATTCTAATTTCGTATGAGAAAGTTATGCCAATGTTATCACCAACCTTGTAGTTGCCTATGTGAGGTGGATCTAGGATGGATGGTAAAGGGACAGAGAACTAAGGAGGTGGAACCAAGACTGCTTAGACTCCCAAATCAATGGTTGTCACACCAATTAAGGCAGTCTCCGTTTTATGTTATCTAAGTCCAAGACAACAAAGGGGGAGACCCAAATCTACTCCCGACAAGAGAGATCAGACCCAAACACCAGATCGGATCAAGTAGGCTTGAGGTACGTAAGGTGTAAGGTAATTGAAGACCCTAGATCTATGGGAGATGTTACCAGGTGTGCCAAGGCTTTGGATTAGGGTTTTGGAAGTGTTAAGTTCGATCCAAAGTGAAACCAAGGTAACTTATGGGGTTGATACAAGATCTGGGGTTGAGGTACTAGCAACTGATGAAGATAACCGCTGCCTTGGGAAACGTAACCAATGCAGGGTGAGTAAGGACAGAGCTGGGACTATCTAGTACCTAAGGGATAGACTCAATGAAAGATGTGACAATGTCAAAGTACCTGATTCATCAAAGAAAAGTCAACTTTCAGGGAAAAGAGGTCAAAAGAGGGCTAGCGCTAGGCTTGGAGATCAGTGCTTGTTGGGCCTTGGGCAATGGAGTCAGTATTTGCACAGCGTTAGAGTGAAACCACTTGGGATATGCCTTGATCTATGGACCCAGAAAAGTGTTTGGCTCGGAAAATTCAGTTTGTAAGGGAAACCAGCAGAAAGAGGGCTAGCGCTAGGTTTCGGAGGGACAGATCCTTAGATCTAAGACCATTTAAGAGGCATCAGCTCAGCGTTGGAGGAGAAATGGGATGTGGATGACCTGATCTACAAACCCAAGTTGGAAAAATGCACAAAAAATCAGATCCGAAAAAGTCAGAAAATGACGAGTGCTAGGGTACTGGAAGTCGGTTTCTCAGATCTAGGGCCACCTGGCAGCAACTAGCTCAGTGTTGGAGGTGTTTTGGGATGAGGAGGACCCGATCTACGAACCCAAGTGATTATTTCCCGGAAAAAATCAGATCTGGAAAAAGTCAAAATTTCAGCAAGGGCCCTGGGGTTTAAACAGTCAGTTTTTTAGATCTAGGGCAAAACAACCACTTTTTGGACAGCGTTGAGGATGAATTGGTGAGAGGGATGCCCGATCTACAAAACCCAGCAGTGGTTTGTCCAAAGATCGAACGGTTCCCCGATTAAGTAATTTTTGGATTTTTTAAATATTTTGGAATTTTCAGTAAATTGAAGAAAAGAAGGTACAATGGATTGAGATCATGGAAGAAAAGAACCAACCTGTAGAAGCTTGAAGCGAGTTCTATGTCCAGTGTTTTCCCGAGGAAGTCAATGCGCCCTCTCTCCTGCACAATAAACGTCAACCATATCAGATTTGTTGTGACATGAGAAAGAAGCTATATGCTGCAGAAAAATAGCAAGAAGAAATCTTAGGTCACCACAACACTAATGAAAACTCTCTGATAAAAAATGAAGACAATCCAAGCAAGTTGAGGTCCCCCTGCAATAACTCCCAAGCTGAAGTCGTTCTCCTGTAGACAAGACAATAATCCCCAAAAAATATAGTTCTCATAACAATTTCCCAAATGCTAGGAAGCAAAAGACTTTCCAATCACCATCTAAGAACATCAGATGCAAAGGAGATCCAAGAAAATATCTATAAGAAAAGTTTTCTATTATCCAGATCCAAGAGCCAAAGACCCCTTACAAATGAGAAGCTCTCTCCTTTAAATAGAAATGAGAGAACCAAAATCCTAACCACTTTCAAAACGAGTGGCTAAGATTAAAAGATATAAATGTTCTAATCAATGGTTGAGATGAGCTCAACATATAATACATCGATCAATATAACCATAAAGTACCAAAGTGGACTAAATCACCCATAAGGAGGGTACCCCACTCAACAAGAAATAAATGAAGCACATGGTGGGTCCATGGAGTGTTAACTAACTCCCTCTAGGCACAATAAAATAATATAACATTTTAATTTTTTGACTTTGTGCCTCGAGGAAATTGTGAGCCTCCCAAAAGCTCCAGAAAATAATATTAAATGCCCAAAAAATAGGTGTGGGCGCAATCAGGTGTTGCAACTGCTGGAGAAGATGTGGAGGACATCACACTCATCATAATGACTCTTCCCATGTCATTTCCTTGCCTCAGAAGCCCAAATCGATTTCTTCAATAACCATTTAATCATTTTTTAATTTGCCTCGGGAAACGTGAACTTGCCAAAACAGCCTCCTAGGCTGCCTGTGTTGTCAAACTGAGCCCACCAAGCTCTCTGGGATGGGGGTACTATGGTACAATCAAGTGGCAGCACCCCATATTCCCCATACAACGCCTTAGGAGATCCAATAAAAATAGCTCCCTGCTTAGACACATCATCCAGTGAAGCAAAAATGCATCAGAAAGATAAAATGAGCTTGATCATCTCTGCAAGTGCCCGGAATTGAAAATAAGCTATCTCACTAGACTCAGAGAAAGGTTCTAGCAGGGAAAGGTCCTCCATGCCATAAGTCAAGTAGTAAGTCAGGTTAAAAACAAAACTGAAAGGTAATGGATGGGTGGAGACTGTGAAAGATGAAGCCAACACTAGCAAGCCAAAGAATGGTGGGAATGACTACCTCTATTCTCCTTAGGGAGGGTAAAACCATTGAGTATAGATCAAGAACTTCCAAGTCTAAGTAGGGACATCAATACATAATACAAATACATCCAAGTCCATATATTTATGACCGCCAGATCATGACACCAAATGCTAGTATATGTCACAAAGATGAGTATAAGAGCAATGATAACCATAACACAATATAATAAATGCCGAGTCATAACCATGCAAATAATCCATCTGAACCATCATCTGTCCAATGAGAAAACACTAACATCAATCTGGGCATCACTAACTGCTCTGCAAATGACTAAATGGGTACATCAGTCCTCTAATCTGAGTGTCTTGAGACTCAGTCCTGTCATGGGAGAGTATAATAGTCCACTAACAAAATAATGATCCGTCAAAACTGCTCATCTCAGCATCTCATATGTAAGAGATCTAGCTGAAAAATGTACTGTATCTAAAAAATAGTATATGGTAGCCCGGCTACTATATATATGTGATAACAACCAATTTTAGTGAATCTCTTTAATCCTCAAAGGTGTTGGACACAATGGACACATTGAGAGGGGGGGTGAATCAGTGTGAGAGCAGTTTAAACTTTTTGCCTTCAATTAATCGATCAGAGTATATCAAGCATTACGTGATCAATTACATCGCCATATACACAATCATCACATCAAAGAGACACAAGAATATTTGTAATGTGTACTTTATTTATGGTAATGGAAGACTACATTCTTCTCGATTACAATCAACACCAACTGATGAAAAGAGCACCAACTCTTGTAACAAGACCTAGCCTGGTTTTCTTAGCTCCAACTAAGAAAGGGTTGAGGAGTCCAATCATCAAGTGCAAGACTTAGTTTGCATCAATCTTTGTTCATGTACCTCTGCACTTCGATCTCTTTGGTCAACCTCTGCTCATCACTCTATTGGTCAAGTTTGTCAATCTCTATTGATCAACACCTGCTCTTCATCAACATTGCTGCTGCCATCAACTTGTCATGTCTTCTTCACTTTGTCATTGGTCATGTCTTGGCTGAGATCTTCAAGGAGTATTCATGCATCAACATCATTTTCATGTAATGTCATCATCATCATCAAAACATCATCAAGGTGCACAAGGCATCATCAATAAGGCATCATAATAGTGTGTCATCATCCACATATACAAGTGCACATCATCACCATAGGGTTTACATCATCATCATCATCATGGAGTGTCAATAGGTCTGCACTATTATCATCATCTAGTTGTGTATAGAGTATCCGGATTATGCATGCATCATCATCATCATCCATTACATCATTAAATCATCATCTTAGTGTACATCACTGTACATACACCATTGTATACTTTACTTCACTTGTTCATACACCATTGTATGTATCACTGTACATACACTACAATATACTTCACGGTATGCTATTGTAAGTATCTTTCACCACTGTATACACCATTGTATACTCACTGTATGGATGCCACCATAAGTATATTTCACCACTGTATATGTACTAGGGTTGCATGCTCCATAGGGTTTACATTATCATTTAAACATCATTAGCATCATCATCATATCATGCGTGTTCATCATCAATACATTCATCACTCTATACTGTGTATAGATGCCATTGTATATGTAACTCCACATAAACCACTGTATTGTAACTAGGGCATCAGCATATATCATGATCATAACAAGGAGTATGCTTCATCATAATGTATTCATCAAGAAGTGTATATAACCACTCAAGACTGTACTGAAGATGACTTCTCCCAAAACAGTACACTTTACCATCAAAAGGAACTAGAGTTTGTGCATGTTGTAGAAGATCCAAAACAAGGTGAACCCTCTGTTGCAAAAAAACCTGACTGTACATAACTTTGAATGTTGTCTTATCACCGAATTTTAGAGCTACAAAACTCGGATTGTTAGAGAGTTGAAGGTTAGCAAAATTCGGACTTGTCAGCCTTCCTTCAATATGCAAATTTGGATTGTGTGCTAGGTCTGGTCTCTTTGTGTGCATGGTACAACCCTAGCTCACCACGTGGCTGTTTGCACAACTAGGTCATCAAAAGATGTTAAAAGAAGACTGTTGTAAAAATCAAACTTTATGGTGTGGACAAGCCTCCAACACCTCGGATTTGCTGCTGCAAATGCCGGTAAAAAGAAACAAAAAAACAAACCCGAAAAATCTTCCCTCTCTCTGTAAACTCGGGTCTACAATTTGAATGTTGCTGTTGCTACCCAAATTTCCACAGTGCAATAGCCTCAGTCCACCACAGTCAACGAGTTTTCTCTCTCTCCTTCTTTGGATGCAATATGGAGTAAGAATGTTGTGTTTATATACACATTTTTGACATGTCCACATCCTTGAAATAGGGCAGTCAACAATATGTTTTTATTGTTAATTTGTAGCACATATCATTTAGGGTTGTTTTTAATTATTTTGTGTTTTGTCACACATCCTCGCCATTTAGAAATGGTTTTAGGGCTACATCAAGCCACTAGGGCTTCCAAGGTCATGCCAATGTGCAAGAGCATTGTGGGCTTTAAGCTCGTCATCAAATGGTATCCTGGACCATTGTCAACCAACATCAAGCCATCAAATGTTTCCAAGTGCCTTAATACCACAATGTATGTGGGTGCCAACATCTTCAATGGTTATCATGTCCTAGGTTTTGTAAGTCATTAAGTGTCATGTCCAAGTGTCCAAGCAATATCTTATGTGTGTGGGTGCCTTCATCATGCCATCTAACCACATCAAGTGCAAGCAATGGGCTTCATGACCTTTGCAAGGGCATCAAGGTCTTCGTCAAGGGTTCTAAGTCTTCATCAAGTCATCAATGACCACATCATCACCTTTAAGGGGACAAGGACCATTAAGCCATCAAATGTGGGTCCAAGGGCTTCTTCAAGGATTCTTCAACCATACAAGGGGACCTCCAAGGGTCAAGATCCATCATGACATCACCTGTGGGGTTGCCAAACCTTCCCCTAGGGTACCATGACACCATCAAAAGGTCTAAAGTTTATTTTGAATTTTCCATTTCCCTTTATCAACTCTTAGTGAATTCTAAAGTGGAAGCTGCTATTGCTAGTTTTTCTGCCTCACCGTTTTCTAAATGAGTCACTGCCATGAGGTCTAAAGCATTGAAATACTCCATGGTGTCCCATACAACATTCCTATATTTTTTTAGTCTTCCAAACTTACATGCAAATATATTCTTGACTTGGGAAACAATCAAGTTTGAATCACCCTTGATACTTAAAACCCTAATGCCTATGTCTTTTGTAATCTCAAGCCCAGGCAGAAGTGCTTCATATTCAATTACATTGTTAAATGCATCAAATTCAAGTCTATAAGCAAAGTTAAACTTCTTGTTTAATGGTGAAGTTAAGACAATCCCTGCCCCTTTTCCTGACATGGAAAAAGCTCCATCAAAACTCGTTCTCCATAGTTCATCAGCCTCTTCATTATTGGCTTTCTCTCTGATAGGTATAAGGTAGTTTGCATAGATGGCATGGTTTCCCAGGCTGTCTGTCTCGCAGAGGTATTCATTATCTGGTTCATCAGGATCTTCGACATGATATTTCCTTTCCTTTTCCCTATACAGTTTGACATGTGCATCTTCGGAAGCTGGGATCATGGCATAGGTCCAATCCATTTGGATGGATTCGTGAAGGGAAGCATCCCACTTCCTTGATAACAACATTCCCCATATATCAGGTACATTTATGACTACAATGTCCATGGTCACACCAATGTCTGGGTAGGAAGCTAACTTCACTGGAAAATTCAAAATTATACCCACAACGTCAATTTCCCTCGAGTCCATGTCACATATGTTTTGATACGGTCTTGTTATCCTTAGACTCATTTTCTCCATAACTTTCTTAGTCATGATGCGAGAGGAAGGACCCGAATCAAGCATACAATTGTGCAACAACTTATCATTTGCAATTAACGAAATGTAGAAGGCAGGATGGCATTCTTTGTTAGGATCTCTACTATGCAAAACTATAGGAGTATCTTCATTAAAGTTGTTTTGTTTCTTAGTAGGATGCTCAACAGGTTTGTTTATAGTTGTCTCTTTTGTTTTGTTGGCTACCCTTTCCTTAGTCTTTTTAGTAATTGCTTCTTTAGGTTTTTCAACATTCTTTTCCTTAGGTTCCTTTAAGGTTTTCATGAAAATATCTCTTTGAATAGGAATTTTAAGGATCTCAATTGCTAGGACTGGGATTTTAGCACTAGACAACCTATTACGCAAATCAATATTCAGATCTACATGGGGAGAGATTTTTACCTTTGGTATGTGTTGATCCGATTTGGTTGGGTTGATATTCCTTCTTCTTTGATAGACCAAACCTTTATACTTCTCAATGATCTGCTCAGTAGTAGTTTTTTCACAAAAAATCTTTGTAGCATTATTCTTCTCTTGACTGTACTCCCTTGCTTGTTTCCATTTTTCTTTTGAGATAGGATGGGCACTTCTAACCCTATTTATATAATCAGGGTATCTATGATAGCCCACAAAATTGTTTGTCTCAATCTGTTCTTGTTCCATTATGTAACAAAATTTTGGACAAGTGGACTCTTCATGGAACTCTTCACAACGCCTGCAATAAGGAGGAACCTCATTAACCATGTTATTTGTTTCAAGTTGGTTTGGAGGTCTCTTCTCTTGAGGAGAATACTTCTTCTAATCTTGATTTGGCCTTGGTTGAAACTTTCTTTGATTTTGAGTCTTAACCAACATGATTCTTCTCCATTGTCGTCAATCTATTTTGCATGGCATTCATTTGGGAAGTATGATTTACCATCATTTGTTTCATCAATTCTGTTATCTCCTTGATGGATTCCTTAGTCTGATCTTTATTCTTTGTTTCAACCGCTTTTCCCTTAGAATCATGCAGTTTGGGAATGGAGGCATTGCCTCTAGAAAACCCAGGTAGATTGGATTTTCTAGATGCTTGCATCTTTCTATCTATCTTTTCGACAGTTCCAATAGCACTATGTAGAGTTGTTGGTTTCTTATCTCTGAGTTGATATCTCATTTCACCTTCAAAAGCTTCTATGTAGTAGATGAGAATTGATGCATCAGAGGTTTAATATCTTTATGAAGCCTTGAAACCAAATCATTGAATTTTTTATTAAACTCCTTGATTGTCTCATTCGCTTTCTTCTTAGTTTTAATCAAGGAAAGCAACAGGTGTTGGTTCTCTTTCTTGTCACCCCATCTCGATTTGAAAGTTGTCTCAAACTCTGCGAAGGTTTTGATGCTCTCATCAGCGAAATTGGAGAACCATTCAAGTGCATCAGATTCTAAGGATAAGGAAAAGAGCCTCATCTTTACATCTTCAAAATTCACATTATGGCACCACTTAGCATAGCACTGTGTGAAAAACAATAGGTGGGACTTCGCATTTATAGTGTCATTGCCATGAAAAGAGGGAACCTTCTCAATGGCTTTATTAGGGATTTGATGACGATAACCAGCAATTTCGGTAAAGTCCAAGGGTTTAGAAAGATCGCCCATGCTAGTAGGTGAATCACTTAATTGAGGATCAGCAAGTAAAAGGTGAATGTCAAGGATTGACTCAGATCTAAGATTTTCAAGGATCCTACGAGAAGCTAGCTTGTTTTTTCTCCTATGATAGACCTGTTCAAGCTCAAGGATGAACTGAAGCAAGCCTTCAGAGTTTCTTCTTGTGGAATGCCTTGGTAAAGTTAAAAATAGTGGAGTCGCCAGATGATCCGAGTAAGATTTATTCAAATTTCAACATTCATCAAACAAAGCATAAAACACAAGTAAGAAAACTCAAATTCGTATTTCGAGAGTAGATAGATTTATCCCCGGCAACGACGCCAAAATGTTGTCGCCTAATTCGCACCTTGAGTTACGTGGCAGAAATCTTCAAGCCACTGGGTGCAACCTTGGGGGCAAGCAAGATTCAAGTGTTGTCACTTGATCTTGACTCCTCCGTCTAGGCTCTCTCCTAGCGAAGCCAAGGGGGGTGGTCCCTAGTAAAATAAACTAAAGTTGTTTAATCTATGAAAATAAAACAACTAATCTAGAAGATGTAATGATATAAAATATTGAAACTAAGGTGAACTGCAAATGATTTAAATAACTAGCATATAAAATAACATTCCATACAACACATTGATTAACTTAAATATCAAAAATATATAAGAATGCCAGATAAACCAGTGCTAATGGAGAGCTTGTGTGAATGAGGGTTGCTAGTGAGGTCTCGATAAGTATTGCAGTTGTGTCGGTTGGTTCTTTCTTAGAATTATTAAATGAGTAATTAAGGAGTGGGTTTATTCTTGGTTAATTTTATTAGAGATGTGGTAATGATCTAATTATTAGAAGGGAAATGGTATTCCATATATACCCAAGGGGTACGAGGAATATGTCCGGATTTACTAAGGAGTGGCTCTCACAGTGACGTGTTGGCTAGATGGAGTCGTACGCTATGTCACAGGGTTCCCCAAACCTAAACCTCCAGGTTCGAGGTCTAGCGAACCAAAAAAAAAATGAAAACTTTGTTTAGGTTTGTAAGGGTTCAGGCTCATTTTCGTGGCTATTTTTCACTTTCTAGCTAGGGTTTGAACATGCATATGTTTTAGCGCTCTCAGCATGTTGTTTGTTCTGTATTTTTGAGTCGGTTAGTCCACGATAGAGGAAGTTGCGAGGGTTCCCGACTTGACAAGAGATAGAGGAGCCCGCGACAGTTTGTGAGTTTGCGTGAGCCCGCTCTAGTCCGTGAATTTGCGACAATCCGTGAAGGGGCTGCGTGAGTCTGAGTCCGCGACTCTCCTGCTCTAAGGGGGAGGTTCCATTCTCCAAGGTAACAGATTGAAGGCTCGAGGACTTCAACGGTCGATCAACAATTTTTTTTAAAATGTTTTCTTTTATAATTTTTAACTATAGTTTATTTTTAATGTTTTATATTATAATTTTTTTAAATGCTTTATGTTATAGTTTTTAACTATAGACTATAGTTTATTTGTATATGTTTTATATTATAATTTATAATACAGTTATNAGACGAACCTTATGTCGAACTTGATCCGAACCTCATCCAAGAATTCGAATCTGAATAGAACCTAAAGTTTGTCGAACCCGAATTCGAATATGAACCTTTTGACATGGGTTGTAGGGTTGTGTTCAACACTACACCAAACGAGGGTGTAGCCTAACGGTACCCCACTGTCACTTTCTAATGGTTCCTGCTTCACTTGTAGAATTTCCCCACAACTTGGTAAGATCGAAAAAAGTGCCGGATTTTCACTTGTAGGGATTGATTGAAATGTTCGACTAATTACTAGTCACTTCAATCCCTTTTTGATTGATTGTGCCACCAATCCAGCCAAAGGCCCGCAGTGGTCACAATAGCATATGTGAACTGAAGCCTTGTAAATTTTAAGTGTTTTAGAACTAAATATGAGTTTTTTAAAATCACAATGTCGATACTCTCATTATCGAGAACATAGCCGGATTGGTTAATTTTACTTAAGAAATTAAAAGAAAATAAAAAAAATAAAAAATAAAACTGAAAAAAAAAGAGTGCAAAACCCCCTTGGGGGGATGGGGTGTGTGCACTTGGCTGCCCACTTGCTTGTCTTTTTACAATGATTTACAATTAGAAATGCGTGTCCCTTTGTAGAATAGGAACACAAGTTTTTGCAATATTAGGGCCTTAGAAAAAGGGCCAAAGAAAGAATTGTAAGAAGAGGGATCTTTGGATGGCTTGGACCTTCAAAATTTGGCTAGAGTGTTTGTCTCTTTAATTAACTTCTGCTGCAAAACAACAAGAAATGTTATGCTAAAAATGATGAATCAATCAATAAAGATATAAAAATTTAATACTTTGAAATATATATATTTTTTGCAATTTTTGAACAAGTACTCGATTAAGTATAGATCTTAAAAATATAGCTTTCAAACTCGAAACTGAATTGTTAAATGCATGCACATATCAAATTAGTATAATACTATTTAAAATACTGAAAAGATTTACTATGCACGAAGAACTAGTAACTGGAAATTTAAAACTTTATGCGACGGAAAGAAGAGAGAAAGAGTTCCCCCAAAGCTTAGAAGCTTGGGCAATGGAGTTTGCCAATGGAAGGAAGAGGGATATAGATCTTTCTTTGATGATACAAAGATGTGGGAGAGTAGAACAAGATCCACCATGTCCTTGAAAGAGCTACCTGCACAGCTTGAACTAAACTTTGAACAATTTGTTATTAACCGGTATCGCTTACATAAAAGATTAGAAAAATATGCATACAAGCAAGTAAAACATATATTTTTTGATCTTTACATATAAGAAGATAAATAACTAAGCAAGTAAGCACACTTTGATTAGTCCTTCCTATTGATTAACATTAATCCTAACAAGTACAGTTATAATAATATGCAACCAAAGCATGAAACTGATACAAGTATACCTAACATAAGCACAAAGATCATCCACACATTGATACCCTAAACAAGTATGCCTCCAAATCCTTCACTTTATTCAACAATGATAACAAATTTCAAAATACAAGAGCAGAGGTTTAATGGCCAAATCATCTGTCCAGAATGAGGAATGAGAGCTTGTTTATATAGAGAACCGGACAAGCTAGAGGGGGCGCACCTTCCTCAAGGATGTGCTAGCTTAGGTGAGTTGGGAATGAGGTGGAAGAGGGTTGGCATGAGTTGGGTAAAGGCAAGAAGGATAGCAACTTCCAAAATATGAAAGCCACATCACCCAAAACTCAGCCAACTCACACAACATACTATCCTTTCTTGGGATTTGCACCCCCCCTTGGAGAAGTGTGCATCTCTCAACATGAGGAAACATCCAATGCTTTGTTCTGTGGAAAATGGCAACATCTAACTTGCCAAACTTGCCCGAGTACTTGCCCATTTAAATTGCCAGGTCATAAAATTCACTTTTGGCAATTTTATTTTATTTTTTTAATTGGTGAATTTTTTAAATATTTCATATTTTTGGTATTTTTTGGGTTTTTTCGAGTAATTATTAATTTTAGGTTTAAATAATTACTCGAAAACTTAGGAAAGTGAGTTTAGTGGTTAAGTAGGTGCTCTGAGTTAGAAAACGAGTACCCCCCATGGCAAAAACAACCTCTTAGCAACACTTTTATGACTTTTTACACTTTTACAATTAACTTATTAAAAATAAGTCTGTAAAATAAGTCTGTAAAAACGGAAAACAATAATTTTTTCCAGAAATTGAAAAGAAACTATGGGGGACTTAGGACATGTTCATATGACTCAAAATAATGATTAGCATGGTAATATACATCGACACATAGGTTTTAATAACCTGCTAAGGCTTAACCACTAAGGCAATTATTCCAGCTTTGGAGGTTTGGGTGAAAAACTCGGAAATTATTTATTGCTTAAAGAAAATAAAATTAACAAGGAAAAAACACCTTGGAATAATGCATTAATGATTAAGTTCTATGAAACCAAACAGTTTACATAAAGTCATCATGCTAACTCATTTTATTAGTATTCCCCATGGGGTATGAACATGTTAAAAAAAAATTAAAAGAAGGGACTAGGAAGGCCTGCAAGGACTTCTGAACTTGAAAATTGAATAAGTGATTGTTCATCTTTGGCGGCTCGTTTAGAAATCCAACTTAGTGCAACTTAGTTGGTAACACATGAAAAGTTTGACAGCTTATGGATGGGTCCGTACATCATTCATGATATAGCCAGTGTCAAATCACTTTATTTAAGCGACATGGATGGTGAAAAGCAAACTCTGCCAGTGAACAGGAAGCTTCTAAAGATATTCTTCAGTGACAACATATGATGCCCATGGGGGCATCTCTGTATCATGGATTTCTAACCTTTCCTCTGCATTTAATTTCCTAGCTTAATTTTTTCCTTTTGTATAATAGATTGTTTACAAAGAAATTCTTTTGTTGTACATTATCTTGTATTATAAATTACTTGTTATTAACTTATTTCATTTGGTTATATATACATATGACTGACTTATCTTAGTTTGGTGCAAGAGCCAGAGATTCAAGGTTTCTCGTATGATCATTTTTCACGAAGTTCAGATCAATCACACGTCCCACAGTCGGAGCCAGATGTTACCAACTAAGTTGCACTAAGTTGGATTTCTAAATGAGCCACCAAACATGAACAGTTGGACTTCTGAACTTGAAAATTGAATAAGTGATTGTTCATCTTTGGCAGCTCGTTTAGAAATCCAACTTAGTGCAACTTAGTTGGTAACACATGAAAAGTTAGACAGCTTATGGATGGGTCCGTACATCATTCATGATATAGCCGGTGTCAAATCACTTTGTTTAAGCGACATGGATGGTGAAAAGCAAACTCTGCCAGTGAACGGGAAGCTTCTAAAGATATTCTTCAGTGACAACATATGATGCCCATGGGGGCATCTCTGTATCATGGATTTCTAACCTTTCCTCTGCATTTAATTTCTTAGCTTAATTTTTTCCTTTTGTATAATAGATTGTTCACAAAGAAATTCTTTTGTTGTACATTATTTTTTATTATAAATTGCAACTTGTTATTTCATTTGGTTATATATACATATGACTGACTTATCTTAGTTTGGTGCAAGAGCCAGAGATTCAAGGTTTCTCGTATGATCATTTTTCACGAAGTTCAGATCAATCACACGTCCCACAGTTGGAGCCAGATGTTACCAACTAAGTTGCACTAAGTTGGATTTCTAAATGAGCCACCAAACATGAACAATCACTTGTTCAATTTTCAAGTTCAGAAGTCCATGCAGACCTTTTAGCCCCTTTTTAAAATTTCTTTTAACATTTTCATACCCCATGGAGAATTGTAATACAATGAGTTAGCATGATGACTCTATGAAAAAGGTTTGGTTTCCTAGGACTTGGTCATTAATGCAGTATTCTAGGGTGTTTTTTCCTTGTTAATTATTTATTGTTTTTAAACGATAAATAATTTCTGAGTTTTTCACCCAAACCTCCAAAGCTGGAATAATTGCCTTAGTGGTTAAGCCTTAGGAGGTTATTAAAACCTATGTGTCAATGTATATTACCATACTAATCATTATTTTGAGTCATTATGAACATTGCCCAAGTCCCCCATAGGTTTTTTTAATTTATGGAAATTTTTTTTTTTTTTTTTTCCGTTTTTACAGGCTTATTTTTAATAAGTTAATTGTAAAAATGTAGAAAGTCATAAAAGTGTGGCTAGGAGTTTGTTTTGCCATTGGGGCGCTCATTTTCTAACTCAGAGCACCTACTTAACCTCTAGACCCACTTTCCTAAGTTTTTGAGTAATTATTTAACCCCAAAATTAATAATTACTTGAAAAACCCAAAAAATGAGATATTTAAAAAATTTCGGCTATTGAAAAAAAATGAAAATTGCCAAAAGAGAATTTGGGCAAGCTAGATGTTGCCATTTTTCTTTTAACCAAGCATTAGATGTTTCCTCAATTTGAGAGAGGCGCATTGCCCCAAGTGGGGGCGCAAATCCCAAAAAAGATTGGAATGTGGTGTGAGTTGGCATGAGAGTTGAGGATGTGGCATTTGATTTTGGAAGTTGCTATCAATCTTACCCTTATCCAACTCATTCCATCTGATTTACACTTCATACAAAGCAATGTTGCTTTCATGGGTAGATGTGCCCCTCTTGGCTTGTCGGTTTTGCTATTTAAGCAGACACTCTCTTTTCATTAGGGACGGATGGAATTGTATTGAACCTCTGCCAGTATACTGTGTAATTTCGATTATTGATTAACATAGTTGCATGGGTACCGCTCCTGAGATTTTGGCAACCCGTACCCGGTGTTTGCTCGCTCCTGGGAGCTTGGTAGCTAGTATGGAACGTCCCCTTTTTTATGGGAGCTTCTTTGGGAACTTGGGAGCTTTTCGAGAGCTTTTTGGGAACTTGCTTTTGTCGCTCCCTTTTTATTGGGAGCTTGTAGAAGCTCCCTGTCTGTTTGGGAGCTTCCAGAATCTCCCAAACAGACAGGGAGCTTCTACAAACTCCTGACCATGTGGAGGCCAAAATCATAAGAAAAGTGTTGAAAATCAATTGAATGATTGAAGTTTATTGCGTCAAGAAATCCAATAATAAAAATTTCAATTGAATCTAATATCAATAATGCCATTTTTTTATTTTCAAGGTTATATAAATAAAGAGGGCCCACACCTCTTAAATGTTTAGATCCATTCGCACTCAAAATATATGCTGCAAGTCTACTTAAGTGAATACAAATGGATCTTTTACAATACTAAAATATTGAACAACTTTAGTTCATATCTCAAATGATTATAGCTAGCTTACGTTATTCATACTACTGATATAGTAATTTAGGAGCATAAACCATATCAAACTCAAGATACCAAAAAATTTGAAAGTTTGTTAGTTGAACTTAAAACAATCAAGTTCATTCAAATTAGAAGTAAGTAGAACTTGAGTGAATACAAATGGATCTTTTACAATACTAAAATATTGAACAACTTTAGTTCATATCTCAAATGATTATAGCTAGCTTACGTTATTCATACTTACTGATATAGTAATTTAGGAGCATAAACCATATCAAACTCAAGATACCAAAAAATTTGAAAGTTTGTTAGTTGAACTTAAAACAATCAAGTTCATTCACATTAGAAGTAAGTAGTAGTTACCATAAAAAAAATGCAAAGGCACCCAAAGACTAAGCACTCTTAGGAGCAATAATATAGATGGAGTTGGAACAAGGAATTAGAAAAATATTGAATCTTATGATTTATGAAGCTATTGGTGCTTCGCACACATATATGCAACCTGCCTTTACAAACTCGTACAGTGAGATTTGTATAATGTGGACCAAAAGGAGTGAGCAAATTTAAAAAGAATGAATTTCATGACACTACTAGAGGATTAAGAGGATAAAATAGTTTAATCTATGAAATTAATCAATTACGTTTTTTTTAAAATAATTTAAAAAAATTAATATATATGATTGTTGCTTTTCAACCCTACGTTTCCTGCAAATTTGGGCAAAGCTTCTAGCCGTATCGGATACTCGTGCCCGCGTACCCAATGTACCGGCGTTCCAAAAACTTGTGCAACATAGTTGATTAATACAAGGCTTTGGAGGCTGATGCAAGTGTGGTCTATGGTGTTTGGATGTGTGTTCATTGATGCAATATTGAGGTAATCTGTAGATTTTCACAAGCTTGTATGTGTTCGGGATTGCGGGCTCTTGAAGGGAACTGTTTTCTAGTAAGATAGGAAGTAATACTCTTGTGATTAATTTTTATTGTTATTTGTAGTAGAGTGCTTATGAGTTTATGACTATTCTTGTTTGAATGCATATTTTCCTGAAGTATCTGTTATTGGATAACACTGGCATTTAATCCCCATTTGCAAGTTTTGTCGATCTTTTTACAGGTTGCTTAAGCTGTTGTTTTGGATGAGCATGTTGTACTTTTGCTCCAGTAACTCTTAAAGAAAGGACTTCATCCTACTGGTAACACTCTGTGGATTCCTTCTCGCTTTTCTGTGCTTATTGCTCAAGCTTAGTGATACCCTTCCGTCACAAAAAAATATAATTCTTCTTGCGGTTACTTTTCGTAGTGCATAGTTAAATCTCTTTATATATCAAAGAATATTTTATAACTCTAATTTATATATGTACTTAAAAGGTTCAGATCTGATTATAAAAGTAGCATGTTACAAGATCTAACTACCAACAAGTACTAGTTTAATATTTAAAATTTTCTATCTTTAAAGTACTTGAAATTTTTGTCAAATGTTTTATGCTCTTATGTGGTTATCTAGCATATTTGACTCATATTTACTCATTGTTTTGCAGTAGAAGTTGATCGAACAAAGAGGCACTCTAGCAAATTTTTGAAGATCTAAGTCAATTTGGAGATAGCTCTTCTTACTTCTCCATCTTTGGCCATTTATCTAAGGCCTTAATCTTGTAAACTTGTGTTTCCTATTCTGCAAAGGAACACAAGTATTTCTTTTTCGAGATCATTGTAAAAAAAAAGAGAATCAAGTGGGCAGTCAAGTGCCCACACCCGATCCCCGAGGGGAGATTTGGACTTTTCTTTTTAATTTTTTAAAATTTTTGTTTAGTTTCTTAAGTAAACTTAACCAATCTGGCTGTGTTCTCGGTAACTAGAGTATCGGCACTACGATTTAAAAAACTCATATTTAGTTCTAAAATATTTAAAATTTACAAGGCTTCAATTCCCGTATGCTCTTGTGACTAGTGACTAGTAATTAGTTGAACACTTCAATCAATCCCTACAAGTGAAAATCCAACACTTTTTCGATATTACTAAGTTGTGAGGAAATTCTGCAAGTGAAGCGGGAACCACTAGAAAGTGACCGTGGGGCACCGTTAGTCTACACCCTTGTTGGTGTAGTGTTGAACACAACCCCACGACTCCATCTAGCCCATATGTCACTATGAGAGCCACCTCTTAGTAAATCCAGACATATTCCTCGTACCCTTTGGGTATATCTGGAATGTGATTTCCCTTTTTAATAATTAGATCATTACCATAGTTTAATAAAATTTACCAAGAATCAACCCACTCCTTAATCACTCATCTATTAATTTAAAAGGAACCAACCGAGACAACTCCAATACTTATTGAGACCTCACTAGCAACCCACATTCACGCAAGCACTTCAATAGCATCGATCTTTATGGTATCAATTTATTTCTGAGATTTTAAGTTAAACTAATGTGTTAAGCGAATGTTCACATGCTAGTGATTTAATAATTTTTGCAAAGTTATCTCAGTTGTAGTATTTTGTATCACTGTATCTCCTAGAATAGTTGTTTTAATTTTAAAGATTAAACAACCTTAGTTTATTTTACGAGGGACCACCCCCCTTGGCTTCACTAGGAGAGAGCCTAGACGGAGGAGTCAAATCAAGTGACAACACTTGACTCTTGCTTGCCCCCAAGGTCGCACCTAGTGGCTTGAAGATTTCTGCCATGTTACCTGAGGTGCAAATTAGGTGGCAACAAGGAGTTCTGCCTAAATTGAGGAGTCAGGATCAGATGACAGCACCTGACTTGAGACTTGCCCCCAAGGACGCACCGAGCAACTTGAAGATTTCTGTTGCGCTAACCCCCAGGTGTGTAAGGCGGCAACAGTGCTCAAAAGCAATAATCATCTCAAGTCAAACTGTAGTCAACCCCGTCATCACATCATACAAATAACATCCAAATGTGACCAAAAAGGGGAGGGCACTCCATTAAACAATATAGCCTAGAAGCATATAAAAGATTGATAACATGCCAACTGATACATGAATAAAATGCTATTGCAACACTAAGGCAGAAACCATAGAGAAAGTGTATCAATAGTCATAATACGTTCCATGGTTCCACCTAGGCATCACATATCATCAAATAATCCTCCATCCATCACATAACCAAAGCATCATGTTGTAAGATATAAACTCCAACATCTATTGGAATAGAACATGCGATATACCTCCAATTTCCAGTATACTGGGCACAACAATGTTGGAGATCCTGGAAGCTCTAGGGAAATAAATCAATCACTTTGTACTTAAACAATTTCCTCTAGACATTGCACATCAGGCCGTTAAGGCAGCCAGTCAGAACGAGCCATTAGGGAAATGCTAGGAAATGTGCATGTGTCCACAATAATCCCCGAGTATGAAAAATGATCAATCCATAGCTATGCTGCGTGGGAGCACCCCCCACCCCCTCGCTCCCACTCACGAAGCTCGCTCCTAAAATGCTCCCAGTTTTGGGAGCACACTCCCAAGGCACTCCCTTCCTTTCCTATACTAAAAGCTCCTATATTAGGTTGATCATTTGATGACAATGTTATGGTACCTCCCTTCTTTGCCAAGCTCCTACAAAAGTTTTTATGGTTGATCATTTAATGATAATGTTATAAGTTATAACTCCTAGATGATTGATGTTATACGGTTTAATCCATGTATTCTATAGCTAATTCAACACCCTGCATGTTTTTTAAATATAAATCTGTCAAACTAGATTAAATATATACTATGCAAAAAATGCTCCTGAAACGCTCCCGTTTCGGGAGCTTTTGAAAATTTCGCTTTTCACTCCGCTCGCGTTCCCCGCTCCCAATAGCATAGATCCATAGGATGCAATCTCTCTGTAATATACCACTGAATCATGATAGAGTAGGAAATTTATCATGCAGCACCAGGAATAACACCCAGCTCAGGGAAATTTCCATCTCTGGAATCATGGGGATGAATTTTTACTTTGTAGTATCTAGCAAGCAACTTGCATCTGGAAATGCTTTATGAATTCCTTACAGAACAAGGTTTTCCACTGTGGTTTCCTGCACAGTTTTCAGTAGGGTGATGTAAGGTCCACTGTGTTTAATAGAAATGCCTAAACTTTAAAAATCTGAAATCTGTGACTATTTTTCTCAATTTTTAGGAAACCCTATAAAACCCATAGGTTAAAAACATAAAACTAAAACTGAAACATTCGATCCTAGTTATTTTGTTTGCAGTGTCCAAAGTTATGGAAATGCCCTGTTTCAGAAATCATCCCTGTTTAAGATATGTTTTCTGTTTGCCTATTCTAGCAATCTAATGTTACTATGTATATTTGACATGAAAAACATAATTGAGAGGGCCATCCTGAATATTGCAAATAATATTATTTCATTTATTTGACAGGTCTGGCAAGATAGTCATTTGGAGACCAGAAGAAAAAGCAATTATATCATTACTAGATTTGGAATGTTTCTCCGGTTTCATGGAAATTAGTTTAGTAGTTCAGGAAGAAACTGGTTTAAAGGACATAGTGAAGCTGGGTATTAGTTCACAGTTATCTTCGTCCAAGCGCTTGGAACCAACAAACACTATTTGTCTATTCCCAAGATACATTGTTGTGAATCAATCAAGTGAGAACATTTCTGTCTGTCAGTATCATATGCAGGTTAGTTTCTATATCATAAGCTATTAGAGTAGCTTGAATTCCTTTGTACTACCGTTTAGTCCAGAAAATTTTTCCTAACTTGCATTGATTCTTTTGTCTTCATGACACAATGTAAAAAGGAAACTTTGACAGAACTCAGTCCTCAACAGGAAGCTATTCTTCATATGAAAATCTTGCCGGGTGAAGAAAAATCTGTTTTCCTTGTTGATAACATTTTCAAGATGCACAGAGTTTCTGGGACAGATTCGTTGTTATTTGTTCAATTTTCATTGAAAGAACCTGGATGGAACTGGTCTGGACGAATCTGTCCTGCTTCTTTGGGGCGTTTCTTTCTGAAAATGAGAAGTTTCTCAAATAGTCATGACAATTCTCAGGAGAAAAGCAAAACACGTTTTGCAGTTGTTGATGTCAAAGAAACAGGAAGTTCATTGATCATGCATTTTGATATGCAATCTCCTGAAAATTTACCATATCGAATAGTTAACAGTCTCCGCACTTCCATTCATTTTCATCAAAAGGTGTGACATTTATGTTTTGAAAATGGGCAGTGGGAAGCATGCAATAATATGTTCTAGGTGGAAAAGGAGTTATTTTGGCATTTGGTTTGATGTTTTACTTGTACATGACGTTTTAATAGAGTTGATTTGGCAATTACAGGAGGCAACAGAAACAGATGTTTTGGAGCCTGGTGCCACTGTAGGGTATGTTTGGGATGACCTAACTTTACCACACATGCTGATTGTAAAAGTGGCAGGTAAAGTAATTTTGCTTGTTTATATTCTTAGCAGGGCTGACCCAAGCTTTCAACAAAATGTTTTTTGAAACGGTTGTCCTTATTGAGTAGGTCAAAAGTTTAAAAAAAAATTCAGTGTCCAACTTGCTCATTTTAACTGTAATTATATCTTCAGACACCCAACTTCAGCGTGAAATAAGCATAGACAAGTTGGGCCCATATAAGCATTTCCATAAAATCAGGCCAAGTAGAGGAGTTGGCTGGCCACTTCTACCTGGTGACCACCTAGAAGTTATGAAATGGAATAAAGGTAATCATGACAAATTATCAGATGAAGTGGATATTTCAAAGGTGGTCTATGAAGTTTATGCAGATGGGCCAACCAGAGTCTTGTGGGTTTATGAAGTCCATGACAGTAGCAAGAAAAGAGATTGGTTATCTCAAAATCAAATTCCATATTCCAAGATTGATTGTAAGGTTTCACATCTGGGAATCAGCCTCCTTGAACGAGGAAAGCAGGTTAGTTAGTCTATCCCATATATTGCCAGAGGACTTTCAGTGCACAGGATGTTTCTTATGTCTTACGGACTTCTATGTTGCAGATCACTTTTGTAAAACTATCCATCATATAGGCATGTGAGAAAATTATAAAGAGAAAATTTAACTCTTCATGAGTTCATTCTAGACAGGTCCTTAACCATCTGAAACATGTATTTATGGAAATTTTAATGCTTTTTTTTCTTTATAATGCATATTCTTGCCCATAAAATGAATTGTGTTGCTGCAAGTTCTTTTGACCCTGCACAATTATCATGAGGTTTCATTCTCAAGTTCCACTGCCTATAATTGTCGTTGAAATCTTCAGATTACCACTATTCTTTAGTTACAATTTTTATTCATTCTGCATTCAAAATTATCATGGCTTGCATTCTATATGCAAAGTTCCACTGCATATAATTGTCGTTGAAATCTTCAGATGAGACAACTATTCTTTAGTTGCAATTTTGATTCATTCTGCATTAAAAATTATCATGGCTTGCATTCTATATGCAACCAGCGGGTGTCAATTTTGATTCAAATAAATACATATATCGCATGATTTTTAGTCATATGTAGTCATCCTAAGAACAAGTTTTATCTAAGAAACCAGGATTATTACTTGTTCGTGGGAATATCTAATATCAAGCAATGTCCACTGGCAGCAACTGGAGGTTCCAAATGTTAGAAATGGCTACACCCCTATAATATTCATAAAATTCAGAAGCATAAAGCTAGAATTCATTATTGCAAGCAAGCATACATTATGCTCCTTCAATGTTGAGGTATTTCTTCCAGCATATATTTGAGATGTCTAAATGGATTCCAATGCTGACTAATGGTTTCAGAAATGTATGTCAATAGAATTTAATATTTGAAGGCTATCTACTTATTTATGTTGGTCAGCATATGAAAATTAATAGATCAATTTCTGCATTGTAATCTTTTTAATGTTATAGTGAATTGCCAGATACATGCGATAAATTTGAAATCTCTTTCATGTGCAGATGTTAGCAGTGGAAGATAAGTGGCAAGGTGCTCCTTTTGCAGCAATGTTGAGGGTCCAGGGGCAGGACTACTTTGAAAGGAATGAACCTGTGCTACACATGTTCCTTATTGTTTCTAATCATACATCCAATCCCAACCAAGTAAAGTACTCATCTGTTTTTCTACAGGTATGAATGGACTATATATTATGGACACAAAACCTGATGTGAAATTGTATTTGTCTCTTCTTGCATGGAGGAAACCTTTTGTGCACATATAGGGACAAATAGGCATACTTATACATGTGCAAAGAAATTTTGTTTATTAGATTGCTAAAAAATACTGTTTTAAGCCTTATTCTCTTGTAGACTGTCGATTTGCATCTTGATGAAGATACATTGATGAAGCTGGTACCTTTCTACCGGACTTCTCTAGCTGACTCAATCACTCCTCGTCGAGAGATCTATTTTGAACACTTCGAAATCCACCCAATTAAGGTGTGTTACATATTATCCAGTCAAAAGTAACCTGGCAATAAAACGCCCATACATTTATCAAATATAAGATTCATCTATTTCAGTGACAAAAGACAAGAAAAACATGTGTGATGCTTCTATTGCTGCTTTTTGAAAAGTGAAACGAAATTCTTTTCCATCATCGCAGATCGTTGCAAGCTTTCTTCCAGGACTTCCTCATACAAATTATACATCAGCCCAGGAAACATTGCGGGCATTTTTGCATTCTATAATAAAGGTAGTACAATATTAAGGGCACACAAGTGATTGCCAATTATTTTCTGTCGTGTTCTTATCAATAGAGCATCAATGACCATTGATTTCAATTTTTCAGATACCTACTGTTAAAGGCACTGTTGTGGAGCTTAATGGTGTTCTTCTTTCACATGCATTGATGACATTCCATCAATTGGCCATCAAATGTGTTCAGCATTACTCATGGTAAATATAGTTTTTTGAGTCATTTTTTGTATGCATTTTATTCCATGACCCACTATTATCTCAAGGAAATAACTTTAATTTTCATATCCAGTATGCCTTATTGGCCTTTTGATTATCTGTTAGCTGATTAGGTGTTTTCTGTTTCCTAAATGTTTCACTTTCTGACAGGTACTTGATGAGGGCAATATATATTGCTAAAGGAAGTCAACTCTTACCACCTTCGTTTGTTTCTCTGTTTGATGACTCGGCATCAACATCTTTTGATTTTTTCATTGATCCATCTGATCATTCCGTTGATCTTCAAAATTTCACAAAAGGTATCAATGTCTTATTGTGTACTTAAACACAACCTTTCTATCTGTGTTCTATGATTATGAGCTTTGCTGTATGTAAGTCCATAGTTTTGTAATAATGTTTTAATCATTAGTCCATTGGTGTTTTGTAGAAGGCCATTATATTAAATAAATGATCAAATAGATTACTAGTGTGTTTATAATTAATTAGCTATAAGACACTAATTAACCCATCAACATAACTTTGGTCACAACTTAGGTCTTCAATCCCTAATTTGTATAAATAAGGCTTTTCCCTATCTATTGATCAATCTTAGCTAACAATGAAATACTGCATTTCTTCTCAATATGGAATCTTGTATTGGAGAACTGTTCCTCCAACATTTAGAATTACAGGTGCATTCCATCTTTGGATCTGTTGGTGTCCCCACTTCATATTTTGGTAATGTGAAGATCTCTTCTTGTTATTTCTATTGTTGTTTTTTGATTCAGTGTTCTATTTACTGTTGGTTGTGGTAGCAGCACCATTTTGGACATGAGCACATTAAACGTCAATTATGTTTTTCACGTAGTTTTCAATAAATTTTTAGTAAAATATCAAGTGGCAGCCTGGTTAGGAAAGTGCCAAAATTTGTGCATGTTAATGTGTTTTATTTCCCACGCCAAGACAATTCCACAACCTGGTAAAGGTGGCCTCTAGTAGAATTATAGAAAGAAAATCCACTAAAACATATTGATCAACTGAGGGTACAAGGAGTGGTTCAAGCTATCCTTGAAAATGGACCTGCCCAATCTAGTACATCCAAAAAGGACCAGCATCATAATGTTGAAAGAAGCAATCCACTGTTTATGGCTGTGATCTTTTCTGTAAAGCATACTTGTGGAATCTCCGTCTAGCGTACCTATGGTTCAACTCTAGAGCACTTGTTATGGATTTATCTAGTGCTGATTTCTCTTTTATATTGCAGGGTTTAGAGTTTGTCAATGGTTCCAGTGGATCCTTTCTCTCTCTCTCTCGTGAATCTCCACAGCATGGAGCACAAGTCAACTAGGATAAATCAAAGTCAAAGATAATGTTCTCAAGTAGGGCACACTCTTTCTCTAGCTCACAATAGACAAGGTAAGATCAAATATGGAAGGTAGGAACCCTCCTTGAGTCATGTGTTCAATCTATAAGAAGATAGAGCAAATTAAAAGTACAAGGACTTGTACAAGTCAAAGACGAAACTCTCATGTGCGTCACACTAATAAAAAATAGATGACACATAGCAACCTCCTTCTGCCAAGAATAGCCTGCCACTGATCCACAAGTAGGGTGCACATAATCTCGGTCGAAATACAAGATAAAACCGTGATAAATCACACTGAAGATAAATTAGGTCGTTCATGTCCACTACTAAAAGTTGACTGTATCAATGTAATGCCCCCTCCCAAATGATCTCTAGGCAAACGACTTATTAGCCAATTTGATTCATGTAGACTATAGTCGGCAAAAAAAGGATTCAATGATTAATTAATGACATTCAGGCAGAAAAGCAACATTGTGACATCGAATAATTAAGTAAAAAGGGGTGTTATAAACTGATATTGACTTTATAAAGTCACTTTAATTAAATAATTAAGTGAAAAAGGGTAAAAAGGTCAGAAAAGGGTAAAAGAGGGATAAAAGTCCAAATCGACCTATTCTCTGATTTATTCATGACATTTCATTTTTCAAAAAGGAATTTGAGAGCTCTTATGGCTTTTTGCTCTTAGGACAAAAACCCTAAGAGAAATTGGTTTAGGTGATGAAACTATCCACCTTAGTTGATTTTAAGAGGAAAGATCACTCAGATCTTGTCATTGTGCTTCATGGCCATGGAAGGTGTTGCCTCCTTTATACACACCTTAAGTGACATGGCAGAAATCTTCAATCTAATGGGTGTGTACAATGTACTTAGGGCAAACCTTGAGTCAAGTTACTGTCATTCAACACTCGACTCCTCCATCTAGGCCAACTCCTACCAAAGCCAAGTTGGGGTGGCCCCTAAGAAAAAGAAACTAAGGCTATGTCACCTATAACTCGAAACAAATGTAGGAGTTTTATACTGAAGCAAGATCAATAAGAAAATTTAATCTATAAGCACATGAATCATCAATATATCATGCAATATTTGCAAGTAAATAAATACTTGAAATGAAATATTGAACAGATTGTAGATCAGTGCCAAAATAAAGTAAATAGTAAATACTGCTGAAGAATGTGATGTTATGCTCTTGATAATATTAGTTTATTATGGTGAGTTTTTAAATGGGTTTATTGAGTCTAATTTAATTTGTTTGGCCCATGAAGAGTTATCCTCCAAATGAGTACATAGAATAGTGTCGGAGGCCCAATAGGTAGAGAAAGAATCTCAATGAGTATATACCCTCGACTTCACACACTAGTTCACTGCGTGATCTCAAATGGGCAATAACCAATGTTGGATTTTTCTATTTTTCCTTGGGTGCACTTCCCAAGGAAGGCGCATCTACCAAGTGTGAAAGAACAAGAGAGAGAGGGAGTTAACTAAGAGAAGTGGTGACACTCTCAAGAGGTTGGTCACCCACCCAGTACTCATGTGCTAGCTCTCTCTTGGGAAATGCACCTCATGTAGAATGTTCCCCCCTCTTCATGGAGATCTCAATCAAGATCAATCAAATGAATTAAGTCTATCTAACTCGCCCTCAACTCACCTTGGGATTGCCATCACTGCAGAAGACTGACAATAGACTAAAACATGTCCCTTACCTTCATTGTTTGCGAGTCAGTTAGTCTGTTGCATATCATTTCATTGTATCGCATCCGACATAAACACGGTGACTAGATTTCTAATTTGATTATTTCTAAAACGATCACAAAATTTTGCAGTCGTATCTTTCCCTCTCCTACGACATTTTTGCATTTGCATCCTTCGGTGGGTTGGACATTAAACTCACCTGGCGACTCCAAGCAGCGACTCCACTGGAGATCATTCCCAAAAACATCCTTACATCTTTCGAAGTTGCAATCCCTTAACTTCACCCGTAGACACCCCCAAGACATCTCAATGGAGGTCTAGACAAAGGCATTTTGAAACCTCAAATTTAAAACAAAACCTACAAGCCTTCATCATACCCCAGAGCCACTCTTCACCTTTACTAGTCATCTCTATGGCTCACTAGGTCCCTCATGTGTGTTCGGGAATAGGGCCATACCTTCACATTTCGACTTTAGCCAGATCCCAGGGTCACCTCATGACATGCCTGAAAAATATTTTGAGAAGTTCAATGGAAATTGTGCTACCCCCATCGAGGAGAACATTGAGATGGCGTGGGCCCACATGGAAGCATATGGGGCCCAAGATGAGAATTTATACATGAGGGGTTTGTTTGTGTCATTGGAAGGGGATGCCCGAAAATGGTTCAACCACTAGGCTTCTGCCTCCATTGATGGATATGACTCCTTTTTGGAAAAATTCAAAGATAAATTTTCTATGAAACTGAACAGACGCTTCTTGTTAAACTAAATTTGTGAGATTCGAAAGGAGAATGAGAATGTTCACAAATTCAACCTCTAGTTTGACAAATGTGTTATCAACATCCATGAGCCTATACGCCCTAAAGACCAAGACATCCTTATTCATTATCTGAACACATTTGAAGGATACTAGGTTATCATTTTAAGGATAAGAACCCTATCAATTTAAAGACCGCCTAGGATAATTCCTGCAAAGTTGAGGCTAATGCTTCCTCCATGGGGAAACAAAACTTCTTTGACACTATTGCTACGTCTTCGTCCAGGTCCAACCCTCGACCTAAGAAGGGTAAGGAACTAGCCAAGGATTCCTCAGACATGTTGGAAAATATGCAAGAGATGATAAAGAGCCTTACTTTAGTCAAAAGGAATCTATCAAAGGGTCGGGATTCTAATAGGTATTGGTGGCCATATGGTCCTAAACTATATTGGAAACAACAAAAGGGGTTGTCCCTGGAGGAAGGAAGGAGAACCCGAGGAGCTCAGACATCAAACAATCCTAAGGGTATAAACTGGGCTAAAGAAGTATGAGGGGATGAGCCTGACTATCTTACTGATCATTATGAAAATTAGTAATCCCCAAAGAAGGTCAACCTTGTCGACAATTTTGCTTTCAATGAGTAATTTGGGCGAATCCTTTTGGCTGAGGAGGATGAGATTGAGGTCCTTGATGGTTTCCATCCAGTTTTCGTAATTGATAAATCCCAAGAACTAGAAATCCCACCGATCCAAATCTATAAGAGAAGGGGATCTGGCACAATACCCGCCCCATTTTGCGGAGAAGAGAGTGGATAGCAGAGAAATTGAAGGAGGTATGGTAGAACCACTCATCAACGGCATTGGTTTGGAAATAAACGTGGAACAAGAGTTGGACAAGTTGATGTATAATGTCCCATTAATAGAGCTGGTCCAGATTCATGCAATTAGAGGTCAAGTGGATACTTTTATGTACAACACTTTTGTAACCCAAACTTTGGACTGACAAACACCTGATTTATTGCTAAATTATTCGGCCACCAGTCACCAATGTTCAACAAATTTAATCAGCACGGGGCAGAGATTAAAATAATATATTTGTAGAGCAATCTACACGTCTTTGGCAACCGATTTCCACGAGTTAATTCAGCATCTGGGATTGGAGCAACTAGATTTCCATGTGTCACTCAAATGTAATGGGGGTCGTAAGTCTGACCTAGGAAAAATTCTTCACGTGGTACTTGGGGACCCACATTTTTCATTGGTGTTGGTAGCAAATTACATAGAGCTCGACTTTGGCTCGCTATCAACAATTACAAGCTGTTGTTTGAGATCCAAAATTCGTGCATCGTTGGCTTGGGTTCATCCATTGACAGCCATTTCCGGGTATCTTTCATACACAGAGCTTAGAACAGCCACCCATTTTTTACGCTGAAATTTGGAGGAATTAACCTTTGGGAAATCAACTTCACAGCTTGGATCCACATCTCATTTGGCATCCAAATACAAACAAATCATGGAGTCTCGCTGGCCTTACTTGTATTGAGTTGGATTGTGAGCATTTGTTAAGGTGAGTAAGCACCTCTAAAGTAGTTCACCCATTTGTGAGGCACTGCCATCCCCTTTGTTGTTGTTTGTCCGGCATATGGCTATAGTGAGTAACCCCTTTCCATATCCAAAGTGTCACAGTGTTGAGTGGGGAGTCATCCTTTGGCCTAACGTTATGAATTTTAGCCTTCACCCTTCACTAGCAAATTGACCACAACTATGAAGTGAGTATAGTCTTGAAAGTCTGGTCTGAGTTATAATAAATAAGACCTCATATATGTATTTGGTTGATGTATCGCCAGTGAAGTGATTGCTTTTTGTTATGATTGGTACTTAAATGATTTGTAGAGCATGTCTTAGCCTTTCAACACTTGCAGCAGATCGATGTCAGGCTGAGTTATATTATTGGTATCTGGTCATTTACGGGTTATTATTTTGTCTATTTGATATTTTAGATGATCAGGCAGAGACCTTGAGAGGGTATGAGCATATACCTTAGATGGATTTGGACTTTTCGAGTCCAGTGAGATAGCCTGTTTTCAGTTCTTGACACTTACAGAGATGGTCAAGCTCATTTTACCCTTCTGGTGCAGTTTTGCTTCACTGGATGGCATGTCTGAGTAGGGAGATGATTTTGATAGATCTCCTAGGGCGTTGTATGGGGCATGGGGGGTCCAGCCACTTGTTTCTACCATATTACCCCCTCCCCAAGAGCCTGGTGGGATCAGTTGGATAACACAGGCACCGTAGGAGGCAATTTTTGGCACTTCACGTTTCTCGAGGCAAATAAAAAATAATAAAATGGCTACTGAAGAATTCGATTTGGGCTACCGAGGCAAGGAATTGGCATGGGATGAGTTTTGATGATGAGGGTGATGTCTCCCACTTCTTCTCCAACAGTTGTAGCACTTGATGGGCCCGCATCCATTTTTTCGGGCATATTATATTATTTTCTGGAGCTTTTGGAGGCTCACGATTTCCTCGAGGCACAAATTCATTGTTTAAAAATTATACTATTTTTATTGTGCCATGGGGACACCTTAGGGGAGTTAGTTAACACTCCATGGACCCACCATGTGCTTCATTTATTTTTTGTTGAGTGGGATCCCCTCTCCTAGGGTGATTTAGTCCGCTTTTATATTATATTATTGGATGGATCCATGTATTGTATGTTGAGCTCATCTCAACCATTGATTAGAACATTTGTATCTTTTAATCTTAGCCACTCGTTTGAAAAGTGGTTAGGATTTTGGTTCTCTCATTCCTATATAAAGGAGAGAGCTTCTCATCTCCTTCGCATCTGGTGTTCTTAGATGGCAATTGGAAAGTTTTTTGCTTCCTAGCATTCGGGAAATTTTTGTGAGATCTATATCTTTTTTCAGGAATCTTTGTCTTGTCTACAGGAGGGCGACTTCAGATTTGGCGTTTTTGCAGGGGGACCTTAACTCACTTGGATTGACTTCGTTTTTATCAGGGGGTTTTCATTAGTGTCATTGCGATATATGACTTCTTCTTGCTATTTTTTTGTAGCATCTAGCTTTTTTCTCATGTTGCAGCAAATCTAATATGGTTGACGTTTGTTGTGCAAGAGAGAGGGCGCATTGACTCCTTGGGGCAAAACGTTGGACATAGAACTTGCTCAAAGCTTCTCAAATTGATCGGGATAGAAGAGATCATCATCATTAAGGAATCTACAAGGTTTTCCAGGTAAGATCTACAAGTTAGTCCCTTTCTTCCAGATCTCAATCCATTGACATCTGCTTTTCCTCATTTTTGTACTGAAAAATCCCATAATAATCAAAAACCAAAAAATACTAAAAATAGACCGCTTGATCTCAAGCCAAACCACTGCTGAGTTTTGTAGATCGGGTCATCCCCTAACCATATCACCCTCAACGCTGATATGAAAGTGGCTGGTTTTCCCTAGATCTGAGAAAATGACCTCCCAAACCCTAGCACTATCCACCATTTTTCTGACTTTTTCTGTGATCTGATTTTTTCGACAAAATACTTTCGTGAGTTTGTAGATCGGGTCATCCTCTCACCAAATCACCTTCAACGTTGAGCTAGAAGTTGACAGGTTGCCCTAGATCTGAGAAACTGACCTCCCAAACCCTTGTGCTAGCCATCCTGCTGCTGGTTTTTCTCGTGATCTGACTTTTCTGGCCAAATACCTTTTTGGGTTTGTGATCGGGCTGTTTCCCAGGTGGGTTTCCTCCAACGCTGGGCAGATAGTGACTCCATTTCCTTGGATCTGACAGGCACTGATCTCCAACCCTAGCGCTACCCCCTCTTTGACCTCTTTTTCCTGAGATCTGACTTTTCCCTGGTGACTCGGGTACTTTGTCATTGTCATATCTTTCATCGAGTCTGTCCTTGGGTACTAGATAGCCCCAATCTTGTTCTTGCCCTCCCTACATTGGTTACGTTTCCCAAGGAAGTGGATATCTTCACCTATTGCTAGTACCTTAACCCTAGATCTAGTATTTACTTCATAGGTCACCTGTGTCCCACTTTGGATCAAGCCTCACACTTTCTAAACCATAATCCAAAGCCTTGATTCACCTAGTGACATCATCCATAGATCTAGGGTTTCCATTACCTTACACCTTATGTATCTCAAGTCCATTTGATCTGATCTGGTGTCTAGGTTTGATCTCTCCTGTCAGGAGTAGATTCGGGTCTCCCCCTTTTTTGTCTTGGGCTAAGATAGGATAAAGCAAAGACTGCCTCGATTGGCGTGACAACCATCCATTTGGAAGTCGAGGCAATCTTGGTTCCACCTCCTTAGTTGTTGGTCCCTCTACCATCCATCTTGGATCCACCTCACATAGGCAACTACAAGGTTAGGGATAACACTCGGTTAAAAGGCCTCAGTCCAGCTGAGAATCAAATTGTTCCTCCTCTGAATTTAATTTAGCATTGTAAAAGACAGCGTATGTAGTGATGAAGGGATGTGCTGCATACAACACGACATGTTGATACTACATTTTATGATGTGCCAAGCCAAGGGATCTCTTGCAGACAATTTTTTCAGCAATATCATAAATATGCAGATTCAGTTATTTGAAAATATGGAACCAATAAGCTTAGTAGTGATGCCTTTACTACATATGTTTCACTCAGAACCTAGAGCTGGTGTTTGGAAATGTAGAATGGAAGTAACGAATGCCCAAGTTATAGTTTACATCGTGATGACAAAGCATGCCAAACTTCCAATTCGAGAATGTTCCAGTTCAGCGGGCGTTTCTTGTTGGAGTTTGACTTAAGGTACACTTGGCATTCCAAATCAGCTCGAGAGACAAGTATTTGGCGTGGTGTGTCAGGAGTATTTTTCATAATCATGGATTTCGACCCATGATTCCTTTGAGCAGCCAGTTAACAAAATGAATTTTTGGGTGTTAGTTGTCAAGAAATAGGCGCCTGTGGCGAATGTTTTCTCACATTGAGTTCTATTTGGATAGAGCTGGAGTGACCTTTGTTTCTTGACCAAATACTCGGGGAGAACTGATCCCAAACGGTGAGTTTGAAGCAGGAAGAGAAGAAGTATAAAAATTTGTTTTCAGCCTGATTTATTGCTAAATGATTGGGCCATCGGTCACCACTGTTCAACAAATTTAATTAGCACGGGGCAGAGATTAAAATAAAATATTCGTAGAGAAATCTACGCGTCTTTGGCAGCCGATTTCAACGAGTCAATTCAACATCTGGGATTGGAGCAATTAGATTTCCATGTGTCACTCAAATATTAGGGGGGGCGTAAGTCTGACCTGGGCAAAATTCTTCACGTGGAACTTGGGGTCCCACATTTTTCATTGGCGTTGGCAGCAAATTACATAGAGCTTGACTTTGGCTCGCTATCAACAACTACAAGCTGTTGTTTGAGATCCAAAATTCGTGCATCGGTTGCTTGGGTTCATCCATTGACAATCATTTTCGGGTATCTTTCATACACAAATCTTGGAGCGGCCACCCATTTTTTACGTTGAAATTTGGTCTGCATTTGGCTTGTGTGCTTTGTTTTGTTTTGTTCAGGACAAAAGAGATGATCTGGATATGAAAAGATAAAGGTAGGGAATGCAAGTTATTGTCGTGGCAATGTAAAGAAGGCCCTTGACTGTACCTACGCGATGACAACGAGATGATGGTAGGAAACGCAGGTTATTGTAGTGGCAATGTAAAGAAGGTCCTGGGTTGTACCTACACAATGATTTGATATGACAAGAAGACGGTAGGAGACACAGGTTATTGCAGTGGCATTGTAAAGAATGGTCTTGGTATATACCTACGTGATGGCTTGCTCGTGGATATGATGAAGACCTAGATGAGGTCTGGGATTACATCCAGCATGAAAAAGGGTTGGCTTTGTAGAAACTTCCTATGATGGATAGATGTGACAGATTGGGCAAGATGAGGACGATAGCAGCAGCAACGATGATGACTCGGTGACGATGACCAGATGTGTTGATGACTATGGCAAGAGAATACCTTCCTAGTTATGAGGGAGTGTTGTTGTAATGTAACTTCGGAAGATATTCTAATGTATATTACTATTGTATATTGTTGTACACCCATCGAGGATGTGTGTTCCTCCTTTGGGGATGTCATCATTGTGTATGGTCACTGAGGTAAACCCTTCGTTGTAAGTCAGGGAAATAGCCCCCAGGTTAAATAAAGTAAAATGTATTTATGTGTATTCTTAGGTAGGTCAGTCCCACCAGTAACCTGGGGGACATAGTCGTTGAGTTAACAACTCAACGAAAGATTATAAATAAGGAGGCGCCCTCCTCATTTGTCACACACTTCAATTTCTCTCTCATGTGCGCTTTAGGAGAGAGAGGAAGACGAGGCACACAGAACCGTTGCAGACATATTGTTCTTGGGTTATTATCTTGTCATCTTATCTTTGTGATGGAACTATACTAAGGAAGTTTGCGGGGTTTTCTCCTTTATCATTTCCCCGATGAAAATCTCTGTGTCTTGTGTCTCTTGTGTATCTTTGATGTATTGTTGTGCTTGTTATTCTTTCAGATAAATATCCTAAGTAAAATAACTTAGAAAAACCAACAATCCAACTCTACCAAATCATGAATCCTACTTTGATAATCATCCAGATCTGATCCTGAATCCTACAGAGTCCAATGCACTGGTAACTTGAGATGAATCGGTAAAGTCACATTCGTGCCGTAGACTAACTCACAAGGAGACTTCCCTGTTGCAATTTTCTTAGTGATTCTATCTACCCAAAGTGCAAACTTGATTTTACTATCCCAAGACTTCTTGTTATCACCAATAATCTTTTTAATGGTGGTCATCAAGTTTTTGTTGCTTGATGCAGCAAGAACATTTCCCTGGGGATAGTAATTCAAGGAATGAGATAAGATAATGCCATACTTAAAACAAAATGATGGCATTGCTATTGAACTGAAAGATTTGGCATTATCAGTGGTTATCTTAGCAGGCACCCTAAATCTAGTAATGATTTTATCTTCAAGGAAATCCATGACTAATTTCTCGGTTGCTGCTTTAGTAGTTATGGCCTCTACCCACCTGGTAAAATAATCAGTGGCTGTCAAAATCCAAGTGTAACCATTACTTGAATTATCCTTAAATTTACCAATGAAATCGAGACCCCATTGCTGAAAAGGGACTTGGACTACTACCGACTTCAAAGGTAATGCAACAAGTTTCTGATTTTCTTTGAATAGTTGACATTTTTGGCAATTCCTAATAGACTTATGCACATCAGTGAATAAGGTGGGCCAATAGTATCATGCTCTAAGAATCTTGTGGGATGTAGTTTTAGCTGCAAAGTGGCCACTACAAAATTTTGAGTCGAATTCTTCTAAGAGTCTTTTAGGCTCTTCTTCATCTACACACCTAAGTACGAGACCATCCGGGTTTTTCCAACCCAAACCATCTTGCGTAGGACAATACTTAGTGGCTTGCAATCTTAGTGACCTTCTTTTGTGGCCGACTAGATGCTCCGAACAAGTTAGTTTGAGGAGATAGAAAACTATGTCTAAATGCCATTGTTGTTGTTGAAGACACTGAACCTCTGTTGAATTGGTTGATGTTGATAAACTGTTTTGACAAATCATACCCAAGGCTTGCTCATTTCCCTCTGTCATCATTTTAGCAAGACCTTGACCCTTGATCAATTTAGTGGGTTTAATCTCTAAGTCATACTCTTGGGTCTTTGATACCCACTTTCCTCTTATACCAAGGAAATCCTGCTGGGATTGAATGTCTTTTACCGTCGAATGGGGGACATAACCAACTACTTTAGAGTACCCCACATAAGTTCTAAAGTGTTTTAAAGACTTAACAAGGGCATAGGCTTGTTTTTCCATTATAGTGTACTTTAGCTCTAAATTTTGTAAAGACCTACTCATAAAAGCAATCGGTTGTTCCTGACTCCTCCATCTAGGGACCACCCCCTTGGCTTATCTAGGAGAGAGCCTAGACGGAGGAGTCAAGATCAAGTGACAACACTCGACTCTTGATTTCCCCAAGGTCGCACCCAATGGCCTGAAGATTTTTTCCACGTGACTCGAGGTGCAAATTAGGCGGTAGCACCTAGTATAGACTTGGTCATCTTTGTCCCATTTGGCTAGCTTTGGCCACCACTTTCACTGTCTCCACCCATCTGACCCATCCATATTTGATCCTCGCCTTGACTTGGACTTTAATACATGATCTAGAGGACCTCCCCCTTTGACCTCTATGCATGCTGGACCCGATGTTATCTTTGTCTCGACTCTCGGGTGTGTGGGAGTATAGATTCAATTGTGGATCTACTTCCTTGTTAGTTGCCTCTGATGTTATAGTGGTGGGTAGGGTGGTGCTTTCCACCGGGCGTCATCCCACTAGTTCTCAAAGCAAGTGCTAATGCCATCATTACGTTGTACATGTGTATCATGTTATATCCAAAGAAAGTGAAGATGTTGTCCGTCGATTGCACACCAACAGCAGAAATCTTCCGAAAGCTGTCTCCTCACTTGAAAAAGTGGGAGAGGTGTGACCTTGGGGGCAAGCACAGAGCTAGGTACTGTCACCTACTCCTAGCTCCTCCGTTTAGGCTAACTCCTAACGAAGCCAAGGGGGGTAGTCCCTAACAAAGAGTTTTCTATGGCTCAATGTTTAAGTTAAGTTTTAAGATGTTTTGGATGCGGATGGGTGTTGTTTAGGAGTTACTTGTGATTAGAAATGATTAAGTTTATGAATGTGACACGTAAATCAGAGCAATCCACGTTGCTAGCAAGAGACTGAAAGATAAGCAAATATTCCAGACTTGTAACTTAAGCATTCAGATATAATCAGCAAAAATAGACCATAGACAGTTGATGAAGATAGAAGATTACTCAATTATAACGAAGGACCAGTGCCTTATGGAGTCAAATAAATGCGTGAAATAAAGTCTAGGAATTAAGCTAGTGAATATTAGGTTTTGCAAGTGGTCTTGGTAGATTTTAAGAATTTTAAAAAATGCTCTTGATTAGGGTGTCAACGAAGGTTTGTCAACGTCGGGAGACTCTTCTAAGTTTCCTCCGTTTAAGACATGTCGGGCCCGCCCAGTATCCCAGGCTGATATTGTCAAGTGACCAGCTAGTCGGGAATCTAAGACAGCGGGAGGTTCCGGTGCCTCTAATAGGAAGTACTTTGGAAGGATCCCTACAACGCCAGTGCGTTGGTTACGGGTGTTTAAGGGTTATTAAATTACTCTTGTAGAGTTTAAAGATCCAATGTCGTTTCTGGGTATTCCGATCTAGGATCGGTCAGAGCATACTCCGGCAAGGAGGGAAGGGAGTTAATTAATTAATGGGGTATGTGTGTGGAAGATTTTATTAAAACAATTAATTAAACTCTCCGACAGAGAGCGCTCTTGACCCTGTCTTATGACAGTGGTTCAAGAGACTTAGCTAATCTATATGCAGCTAATGCAGGGGTTGTGCAAACCTAGGATGCTCTTCGATAGAGAGTGCTCTTGACTTGTGTTTTTGCAAGTTCAAGAGTCTTAAATAATTAATTGATTAAACAAGCACAACAATTAAGATGAAAGTGGTTGATTAAACTCTCCGACAGAGAGCACTCTTGATCCACCTTACGATGAGATTCAAGAGATTTTGGTTCCTTTTATGATTTGACAATTATATAACAAGATACCAAAATGCAATAATAAATCTAGCAATTAGTGTTTATGCTAAGGAACAACTAGCAATTAGCAAAAAATAAAAACTAAGACTAAGCAAAGAACTAAACTAATTGCTAAAAGGGAATTACACTAAAAAATCATGAAAAATGACACAACACCCTTCCCCCAAATAGGGGAAGTATAAAAGAAAGGAGACTTGCTCCCAGTAGCCCTTTTTATTAGTTTTTTACAATGATGATGTGTCCTTTGCTTCTTGGAAGAACAGGTAAAGAAGGGGATTGAGAGAAGAGGGAGAGACTCTTTTTGTTCTTTTGCACTCCTTGCTTGCTTGTGGCCTTTGGGCTCTCCTTCACCTGCCTGAAACTAAGAGCTCTAGACATACACTTGTTATAGGATTAGTTGATAAAAAATAACTTGAAAATAAATCTACAAACTAGATAAAAACAACTACCCAAACTTACCGAAAAGAAAGGAGAGAAGAGGAAAGAGAAAGGCAAGGCAAGAGAGGGGGAAAGGGAGTGAAAAGAGGACAAAAGGCAAGTCAAAGAAGGCTGGAAACTAAGGGAGAAAGAGGGATGCAAATCAGAAAAATAAGGCTGCAAATGAGGGTGAAAGATGCTGAAAGTACATCCCAAAAGATGGTCCAAAAAGAGGATGGAAAGGGGCTGCAAAAAGTGGAAAAAGGAGCAAAAGAGGGTTGTCCAAAAGAGTAAAAAGTGGGGAAAAGTGGACCGTGAACTAAGGGAAGGAATGGCTGCAAAAAGAAGACCTAAAAGGCTGCAAAAAGTAAACAGGGCAACCAACCGGGGCAAAGGCTAAGTGAATGAATGTTCACTTTAGCCAAAACGTGCCCTAATCCCAAGGAAATAAAGATTTTATAAAAATTTGAGAGATAAATAATATGAAAGAAACAATCAAACCTGTGGTACTTTGATGGTGTTTGGATTTTTTTGGATCTTGAAAATTTGGAAATTTCCTTGGCTTCGAGAGGAGAGGATGCACCTGAGCTCAAACTCCTACTCGCTTCAATGAGATGACCTGCACAATTTCAACTCAATATTTGCAAACAATGGATTAGATCATGTATGTTTGGTAAATAAAAATATAAAGAGCATGTCATACAACTGAATAATCGATGCTACTTTAATTCATAGAAACAAAACCATAAAAGATCAAATTGTAACATCAAATGATCAATCTTACGTGCTTATAGAAGCCTTCTAAATCATGAGCTATTATCCAATTTTAAGCAATAAAAGCCAAAAATTGAAACATTTCATCTCATTTGCCAATTGTTCATCCACATTCACACACCACGTATGCCTCCAAAGCCTTAAAATTTATTATACGGTTGCAAAAGCAACAAGCATTATAGTAATTCATCAGAGGTTCTTTGCATAAAGATCCATCCGAATAGAGCTAAAGGAGCCTCTATTTGTACAATGAGAGAGTGCTAAAACCTTAAAACCAATCCTCATACCCTAACCAGCCTGGCCACCAAACAGAGGTGCCAGACCTAAATCGAAGAACTGGGAGTGAGGGGAGGCCTCCACCCAAGCAAGGCGCACCCACTCCAACCCTTAACACTGAAATCAACCATCAGATGAAGTCACACGTGTGGAAGGCGCAACCAATCTAAGAGGGGCGTGAGCTGATGAGGGGAGCATCTGTAATGTTGGTAAACCCATCTTTTAGGTCTGGAAGCAGCCTCTGCTAGGTTTGGGAAGCCTATTGATGGTGTAAGCTTCAGTCTTCACCTCGATCAAATCACTGGACCAATGAGTGCTCTCCATCTCATTCTTTAGTTGGAGATGACATGTCTGCTAATTGATAATAAATTAATTGCTCTCTTAATGATGACTGAAGCTGAGTTATGATAACTCCAATCATCATCAGTGCTCCATGAGATGTCATTTAGCCTTTTATTTTACTCAATTTGGATTAATTTGGAGAGTTTTAATTTTCTCCAAAATAATCATTTTTTAATAAAAATTCATTTTTTAACTCAACTGACTTTTTTGAGAAAAAATGCATTATGTGTCTGATTGTTGATCTGAAAGTTGGTTCTGACTGGCTGGCTTATCAAGAATGATTTTTGGCTTAAGGTTAGAGCCCTCAATCACTGAATTCGGAGTCCGGATGACTGACTTACCATGAACGAGTTTTTTCCATTTAATTTATGGAAAACTTAACCCAAAAAACTTAGGAAAAGTAATTAAAAATTTAAAAATTTAAAAATAATTTTTTCCCCGTTAGAAAAAGATTTTTTCGAAATTTTTTTATGTGTTTAGATGACTTAGGACATGACCATGATCTACCTAAATAATGCCTAGTAGGTTTATAACACTCAGTTGGGCTCTAATTGTTGGAATATAATCCGTCGGGATTATATTTTGTAAATAAATAAAGGAAAATGAATAGTTATGTAGGAAGCTGAAAAGGTTGGTCGGAAGATGAAACTCAACCAGCATATGTAATGTATAAATAAATGATTTTGCAATGGAATAAATGAATTCGGGAGTTATTCCTGACAGTGGTATCAGAGCTCCATAACTCCTGCCTGCATGCCTGCCAGTCTGCCTGCCAGACCTCCATTCTAACCTTTGTCAATTCGTTTCAGACTGCCTGCCCATTGTCAGTCTACATCCGAGCATTTCTCCTGCCAGCCTGCATACATTCATTGTATGCGTTACAGTTCCAGAACTGCGCTGAGGAATGAGCGTTTGAGTTGCTGCGACCTGCCAAGAAAATTGCTGAGACTTGCGAACTCGTGGAAGACTATGCTTGAGCCTGTGTATACCAACTGAATTTGGACGTGAGCGATTTGCAAAAGACTGAGAGAGCTTGTTGAAAGAATCACGCTAGTGGAGGTAAAACCCTTTTACAATTTTTGTTGCAATTGTCTATGACTGTTGGGAACTACAGAAACCCTAATTTTGTAACGGTGTTCCCCTTATCATCGTTCCATTCATCATTTTGTTGTTGCGAAATAACATTCTCAAGCTGTTGTGAGAATCCTCTTGAAAATACTATAGCTACGATTCTCTCTTTGTGCCAGTGCTGAGATTTCCTCCAACTCGATGCATAGTCCACATAACGTTTTTTTCAGTCTCATTTTGCACTCGCGGTGTTGAGGGTTCCTCCACTTGCAATTTTGAACTATGTAAAGTCTGTGTTGAACCTTGTAAGGTCGTGAGTCCACCCATTTGGATAAACTCGTGACAAATGAAGAGATTGAGGCTGCGATTTCTGGAACATATGCGTTCTGGTTGTGCTCATATCACTATGAACAAATGGTTGTTGTGAACTTCATGTTGAAGATGGAAGCCGTGATATGTTATGGGGGATGACATTTCAATTTTGGAGGTCGTGTTGAAGACGTTATTCATCTGTGCAAAGGTTTGTCGAATCTTGGAGACATGGTGGAAATTCACGCGGAGGAAAACCTTTTTTTTGTTGGTTGAAATACAAAAACCCTAAATTTACCCTAGGTATTTGCGTGAAGTTTGAAGTGAAATATTTTCAGGTATATACATCTTGTATGAACTCGAGCATGTTGTATGGGTTATGCTGCTTATATTTAATGTGTTGAAGAGGCCCGTGATTACTGTATTGTAGCACTGAGTTTGAATGCACATGTATGGAATTGTTATGTTTTCTCCTTTCGATTTGTAGCTACGCTTTGAGCATGAACTTATGACCATCGCATGAGAAGCTTGTTGGTTGACTAAAGTTGAGACATGACCTTTATCAAATCACATGGCTGTAAGATTTATTTTGAATATTTTTGCATTGTTGCGACTACGTTGATGTGACGACCGAGTTGAAGAAAGAAGACTAATGCATTGCAGAATAGGAGCTGATAACTGAGGTGTTGAGGCTTGACCTCCTCATTCATGCTTTGCTGCAAGTTATCTTGTCTTGTCATTGTTGGGGTCTCACTGCTGCGATCTCAAGAGCTCCAGACCATTGTTGCGACTGTGTTGATGTGTTGACTACTTGATTAGTGTAAAAGTGTTGAGAACTCATTTGTGTGAGTGCTACTACAAGTCTGTTACAAGAGACTTTGTTGTTGTATTATTGTGAAGATTTTAAATGTAATGTTTATATAATAACACTCTAGAACAAATGATATAGAGCTATTGAATTATTTTGATAAGCTGCAAAATGATTTGTATGACAATAACAGAGACATTGACATTGTTGTAAAGCTTGAGGAAGGTGGCAGAGACTTAGACCTGCACCTTTACTCTTTCTTCTTTTTCTCCTATTGTTGTAGTTGCAAGATTCAATCATAGAAGATGCAATCTATAGCATCTGTAGTTGGTGCCACTCTCACTGGCAAGAGAGGCAGAGGAAGAAGAAACTTTAGAGGTAGAGGAGGTAGAAACAACTCCAGCAAAAGATCAGATTTGAAGTGCAAGCGTTGTGGAAAGATTGGACACACAACAGATCAGTGTTGGGCTTCGTGGGACTCCATCAAAGACAGACATAACCAGAAGAAAGATGACAAGGAGAACCAAGATGCTAGTAAATCTTCAGATTCTGTTGTTGCACATTGTAATCTTGGTATTAATGAAATGACTTCACTTTCATCTTACACAGATTGTTGGCTACTTGATACTGGTGCAACATCACACATGACTTTTAGAAAAGACTGTTTTGAAGAACTTAATGAAACAATAAATGGCATAGTTTACTTTGCAGATAAGTCAAGTCTTAAACCAAAGGGAATGGGCACCATTCGGCCGAAGATGCCTGGATTCCCTGATTTCTTGTTGAAGAATGTTCTTTATCTTACAGAGTTGTAGAGAAGTCTGTTGTCCTTGGTGCAGATTCGACAACAAGGCCATTCCATCCACATGTTTGATGGAATCGTAGAAATAAGAAAGTCCTTTGACAACCAAGTCATCATGACTGGATACGAAGATGGGAAG
>LPNX010675877.1:730954-748053 GCA_001517045.1 Pseudotsuga menziesii
CCTGATAACCTCCCAAGGCCCAGAATTCAACATCGGGCATTCCAGCTTTGTTGGAAGCGGGAGAAAACCTCGTCAATTATACTCGGCTGAAGGCAAAGCATAATTGTCAAGGGCAAAAAACTCCTTGGAATACCTTATTTGAGATTCTACGTCTCAGGAAACCGAACCACTAAAAAATACCCTACTAGCACATTTTATTACAAACCCCGCGAGGCCATGGTCAAAATTATTCAAATAAAAAACTGGCTTGCCAATATTGGCTAGACATGCAGACGGGTCAACTAATACACTGGAATCAGACTTTGAACAAGTCTGTCAACCGGCGGCTCTTCAGGGAACCCAACTATGGTACAAAAAGTTGGATAACAACTGTCTCCACCGATCTGACCCATCCATATTTGATCCTCGCCTTGACTTGAACTTTAATACGTGATCGAGAGGACCTACCCCTTTGACTCCTATGCATGTTGGACCCCATGTTATCTTTGTCTCGACTCTCAGGTGTGTGGGAGTATAGATTCAATTGTGGATCTACTTCCTTGTTAGTTGCCTCTGATGTTATAGTGGTGGGTAGGGTTGTGCTTTCCACCGGGTGTCATCCCACTAGTTCTCAAAGCAAGTGCTAATGCCATCATTACGTTGTACATGTGTATCATGTTATATCCAAAGAAAGTGAAATTCAAGCCAAAATGGCTAAGTAAAGTTGAATCAAGCCAAAAAGGCAAATGTGAAATTAAAGTGAACAAGGCCAAGAAGATGCGGAACAAATGCCAAATCAAAATGAATGCTTGGCCACATGTAAATGAAACAATGTAATGATTATACTGCATGGAGCCTAAGGGTTGGGACATGATATGGAGCAGGGACAACTAATTCTAAGTGTCCCCTAGAACCTCACCACATTACAGTCACCTATGAAATCATCACAAGGGTTCTAGAAAAGATCCTCATTGAGCTTGAGGCAATCTTGGATGTGAGCCACAGAGCATTTTGTGAGAGTCTAAGTGGTGGTTGCCAAAGCACTTTATCCCATTTAGGAGATCCTCCCATCCCCTATTGTCCTCCAGCATGTTTATGTCACTCTAGCCCCTATCTTCCCTTATTTTGTCCAAAGGATTCTCAACATCAAAGTACAAGTCCTCCCTTTTCTTCTAGCCTTGATTGATCACTTCACCCATTGCTAGCAAGATGACCAAGACTGTAAGTGTGCATATATTGGAGGCTTCATGAAAGGTAACAAGTCTGCTCAATGTTAAGCCTAGTTTATTCTTGTGCTTTATTGATGGGATCATTGTAGCTCATTACTTTGTATTAGAGTTGGTTTACTAATATAGATAAAGCTCCATGGCATTCCCTTGTGCTTTCAGGTCTTCACAGCTCCAGCTCTGCCATCATTTGACCAATTTGACTTGATCAAACCAGTTTGACCAAGCCAAAAATGGGGACCCAGGAAGTTTGGATTTAGAATTTCGATTTTTGGTTTTTAGAGTCTATATGGACCCCTTACATGATTCCATGCTTCAGTTTGTCGAGATATGGCCCGAATGATGAGATTTTTATTTATTAATGGTTACCAGGGTCATAACTTAATTAGTTTGGCAGGAATTGGGCTATTTTGATCATACTTGATGGATTTGAATGGTCTTGTGACCACCATTAGTGGATTTAAAGCCTGCAAATCCATTGGCACTGTTGGTTCAGGCATCCAATCAAGTGAGTGGCCATTTTTGGCCAATTACAACTTCAACAAGTTATATCAGCAAACATTGAATTGGTCAAATATAAAATTGACTTAGCAACCTTACTGAAATGGAGTAATGTGGGGCAATATGTGACTTGAGAGTGTCATGTGACATTATGATATGGTTTTCAACCTTGGTGTGATCCTCTGATGAGCATTTGGGGGGCCCACACTTCATGTCTCTTCCTAGAGGGGGTGCACTTTGTGAGGGAAGCATGTTACTACCACTTGATATGTCATGTAGCCTAGTAAAGGGGGCGCCTTAGGGAGACTATATCCCCTAGGAGACCCCCCACTTCACCCTTGTGTTATTTCATTGCTCACTTCATGTATTTGAGGGGGGGCACACCCATTGATAGGGACCCCACCATTTGATGATGGTGTACCCTCCAGATTGATATTGGTCATTGATTTAGTTTGATGAGATTGAGTCTCATTTCTCCATCACTTTGGGCTAGGGATTGTGTTGGCCATTCCTCTATTTAATTGTGAGTTGGCTCATTGTATGGGACTTTTGGCTCTTGGAGATTTATGCTGTAGAGAAAATTCTTTTGCAAACTTGTGAATCTTGTGTGTAATGCTTGTGGATAGTGATTGCATTATCTTACACTTTGAACGTTGGTGAAATCTTGTTAGAATTTTCAAGCTTTGTTGTGGTTGCTTCTCGTGGCAAGGAGGTGAATTGGAGGGAGGCGCTATTGTCGAGAAGGATGGATTCTTTTCTCCAAAATCATTGCATCTCAGGGGGGTTTTTCTTTGTGCAATTTATTTGTCAAGTGAAATACTTCATGATTTGTATTTGCCAGTGTTTTTCTTTCGTGAACAATTAAATTGACATGGTGACATCCTTCTGCAGGAAAGAGGGGCGCTATAGGCACATTGGGGAAATCTGTTGGGGTAGATTTCTATCAAGTTCTTCACCAAGTCAATCAACAAGAGGAAGAGTATTACTTCTACAACATTTGCCAAGTTATCTTGGTAAGCTCCTCACTTTTTCTCTTAGTTTAAATTTCTATCCATTGGTCTGAAAATCAAAATAATTAATCAAAAACCCTCATCCCCACGTCTTAAAATTTAACCGTTAAAATCTTTAGAAAACGAAAACCCACGTTAGAAATTGCATTTAAACCCTAGGTGTGAAGTTTCATTTGTTTCCGACTCCATTAACCCTTGCCTGGCATTGGCCTCACCTAGAGGGAAATCGCCCTCCTTGGGCATTTTCACACTTAATTGATTTTTGATTTGGGGTATGCATGTTTTACGTTTTAATTTGATTATCCATCATCAAGCTTGCATTTCGGTTGCTAGGGTTCATTAATTTTACTATCCCGTGGCCTCATTGCTTCACTAGCTAAATCCAGTGTTCCACGGGGACGCGTCCCGTAGGGTCGGGGACGCGTTTCCACATTTCCTTCGTCCCGGGGACTTGGGGACTCCTGGGCGAAACTTTCCCTCCCCAACCATGCCCCTGGGAATTTTTTTTTAATGTTTTCCCATTATTTTCACATTTTACAATTCCTACTTGGTACTACTTAAAAAATAAACTGATATATTTAGTATTTACATTGCACAATCATTAATATACATCAAATGAATTATTATTTTTGATATTTTATTTTATTTTTATAATTTTAGAGACGTCCCCACGTCCCCCCCGAATATCCCTAAATTTGGGGGTGGTCTCCCCGCGTCCCGAATGTGCGTTTCCCTGCTCCCACGTCCCCCCGTCCCGGAAACTTGGGGGAACATTGGCTAAATCTTCCTCAGCCACGACTTAGGCATTTTATCTATTGGGGTATGCATGTTGTGTGTTTTAATTTGATTATCCATCATCAAGCCTGCATTTTGCTTGCTAGGGTTCATTAAGTTTACCATCTCATGGCCTCATTGCTTCACTAGCTAAATCTTCCTCAGCCACGACTTAGGCATTTTATCTAACACCACTTCATTCCTGGATTTGATTAACTCAATTGCCACTATTGGGGAAATATTTATTTGGCTGCGTATTTCTCTTATTATTAAGCCTTCTCAGCATTTCTAATAAAGCATCATATCCCCGTAGCCATTTTCATTTGCTCTAGGGTGTGACCATCAAGACCACTCTGCTTCTAGCTATATTGTATCTCGCATGCTGTGTCTTGGTCTTCCGTCAGCTAGCCATAACTGGTTATCTAGAGTCTCTCCCTTGGATTAGCTCCGGCTTGGCCTAAAGCGAAGAGAGCCTCTTCCGGTGTGACGACTGCTTTGGCAGTGGTTGAGGCCCCTTTGGGTCTCTTGGTTTGGCTGCCTGTCCTCTGCCCATCCTGGATAGGATTTCTCACAGAGGCAGCCACAACTTTTGTGATAACACAACCGTCAAAGCAGTCTCACAATTGTTGGAAATAGGGCTTACCCTATGCCTTACAGTTCAGAATATTAAAGATTATCAAAATTCCTCTAGACTCTGGCATCTTGTAGAAATCCCAAAAACTCTGCAGAATCTGCCATGAGTCTGTAAACTTTTCAAGAGTCAAAATATCTGCATTATTAATATAAAATAGTATTATCTCTTTTAAATTATGCCAATAATTTAATATTTTTTCTAATTGTCTTTTCTCTGCTGTATCCAGGTCCATATCCAGGTTTTAAGAGAGGAAACCTTTAATCTATTTTTTTGAAATACTGTTATTGCAGGCATGATTAATCTGCTTAGAAAAGGCACTGGGAAGAGAAAATACTCTGGCACAAACCGCTATCTTGGAGATCTGGGACATACTGTAATTATCTATTCCTGGCCTAAAATATATGTTCATCTACTTGGAAAAGGCAGTTGGGCATTGTTTTCTTTGTGCATAAAAAATCTTTTGAATTTGTATGAAATGTTAAGAAATACCATGGAAGATGGACCATATCTATGACTAAAAAGCATATTTAACATGATTTTATATGGCCAAAAGATATTCTCAACATAAATCTTCCTCTTAGAACATCATTTTTATTCGTTACAGATGAAGACAGCCTGGTCAAATGTCTTATTTGCTGCAATGAGAGAAGTCTCAGATAGTGTTGTCAATGGGGCAGAAACAAGCGGTATTGATGGAATGGTATATTCTCTGAATATTTAATCTAATTTCCATAATAAATGATTCTTCATCTATATCCATGCCAAAGTATTGTTTTATCATAATTTGTGAAAATAAAGATTCTCTCTTAATGACCTACTTGTATGTATAAGAATCGCAAATTGAAAACTCTGTAAAACGAAATCCAGTTTTACTAGAAGGTTGTTTTGCGACATCTATAGGAACATTCCTTGAATCTACAGATATCAGATATGCACACAGCTCATGTTTCATTTCTTTCTGAAAAGTCACTAATCTCAACCATTTGGTCGTGTGTATTCTGTAACTGAAGGTTAATGGTTTCCGTCGTGGCATATTAAAACTAGCTATGGAACCATCAGTATTAAGTACAGCCGCTGTCAAGGGTGGATCTACTTATCGAATTAAGCTTGAACATAGTGCTAATATGGATGAGGTATGCCTAATCTTTGTGCCACTGCTTCCGTAATTATTTGTTGAGCACCCTCTTCACTTTTAAGGAATTAAGGACACATCCCAGAATAGATGATGGTGGCATGGGTTACCTGCAGGATTGATAGCAATTTTTTTGTTTCTTAAGTTAGATTATTCTCTTACATGTAGCATAAGCATCATTTATTAGCCGAACTGTTTAATAAGAAATAGGCTTTTTCATCTTTGAAAGATCATATCACTTAATGATTCAATTTTCTGAAGGCTACCTTTACAATTGAATTTGATTGTTCCTTGCAGTTGTACATTGAAGGATATCTACAGGCAATGTTAGATGCTTTGTTTAAGCAGAACTATCTAAGAGTTAAGGTAGTTGATGATCAGGTATGGAAAACTATTTGTCAAAGGGATATTTATTCATGATTTTCTGTCTTTTTGACTTGCTGGATAACTTTATAGAACTATGCGGTTGGCAGTTTGTGATAAATGGAAATGACATAAGAAGCTAGCCTAGATTGATGTCTTATTTTGTGATATGATTCTCTATTCCCAAAGCAGTTCATATAATGAATCTCCAAAATAAATAAGACCACAGTGATAAATCCATATAGGGTTTTGTTGCAGCTGCAACTGTTCTCCCCAAATTTCTTAAATTTGGGTCCCCTCCTCATGATTTAGCGTTGTTTCTAATCGTTTGGATCCTTGAACCTTTTTGGTCATGCTTTAATTTTGAATGATTTGTTGAAGATTAACTCTCGTACTGTTTTCGGAAGCTGCTTGTGTTTTGAGAATTGTGTGGGTCACCGATTTTGAGTTTGGTTTTGCTAGTCTATCAGATCAATTGTTCTTCGAAAGGCCACTATTTCGGAAATAAAATAGGCTGTTGACTGTCGCCGAATTTAAAGCTGTTCCGAACACTTAATATTTTTTCATAGATCGGGCATCAAATTATGTTTGATCGGAGGTTGTTGTATTTTTTTTTTCTCCGCCGTTGCGGCTTTGGAAGCAGCTAAGCACCCGAAGTGTAAAGCGCTCCGACCACCGATGCGTGTCGACCTTTTAGTCGCGTGTTCGTAGTCTTTTCTCTTCCGTCGTTGCGGCTATGCAAAGCGTTTGGCTTCCGATGTCAATGTCCTTCCGATTTTCGATTGGAGGTTTTCCCGCCCATAGCCTAGGCCTTAACTCTTCCGACGCCGATGTGCTTAAGTGTTTCGCAGCGCCCGTCACCTTTAAAGACCCGCTTATGCGGCTGCAAATAGGTCTACCCTACCGATGTTAGCGTTCTAAGCCGCCGATGAGTTCTTCATTTTCCATCATCGGAGATTTTCTTTCAAACTCGTAGGTGGACGAGGTGGTGGCGTTGGCGTTTGCGAAAGTTCTTATAACAGTCATGCACATGATCTTTCTTGTTGAGTAGCCGTTTCGGTTGACATAATTTGACGTTTTATTTTAGAATGCAATCACAATGAATGATGCACATTGATTTATTGCAGGTAGACTCAAGGGACTGTTGAGATGACCACGGCGCGAAGGCATAGCTGGATAGTTTTGACAAAGTTCGGACTGAAACTGACAGGGTCTCAAGGAGCGCAAGCCAGGTCAAAGGCAAAATCAAAAGCAACAAAGTCGCAGACCTGAAAGGTCTGTCAGTTACTCAGCGGATCTTGAGTGCGCACAGAAAGGATAAGAAAGAGGGATATGTAACGTTTGAGGAACCGAAAGGTCACACGCTGGGGGGCAGCCCAAGCGGTCTACTGTTTTAGTTTAAATGTTGAAAAGTGAGAACTGAGAGGGGCTTTTTCCCTCTCAAAAACTTGTAAACTATTGCTTGTAAGAGGAACTATTTCGTTTTACAAACAAGAGACTGCAAATTTTGCCTGTTGGAGAAAGTGCTATGTGGAATGTATCAATGTGATTAAATGAGCAATGTTGAATGGGAACTATTTCGTTTTCAACTGTGTCTCATTAGCTGTAAGAGCGTTCTAACTTCCTGAACCTATGTTCTTGTCTGAATGTTCTTCAGTACCTTTATGATGTTTTTTCCACTATGAGTAATGGGAGTTTTAACTGTTGATGAGCTATCTTATCATATATACTTTTATTCATGTTTATATGTTTGGTTATAAGAACAGCTATCTGTGATTTGCCATAACACATGGACAGTGGTGCATTACTCATGAATTAATATCCAGCGCTCTAGAGATAGTTTAGTTAGTATTTATTTTCTTGCATATATGTGATTTGGATACTTGTGAGTTCTAAGATGAGAGGTAAGAACCTGTGCATCACATTGTGACTACTCTTTGCATCTTTATCACCCTGCATTGTTAATTAGGCACGTGCATATCATACTTTAAGTCAAAAATACACACGGTGGACCGGGCCACAACCGGTAAAACCTTTGTTTTTGTTACTTGACCTACGGTAGCTGGACCGCAAACCGGACGGATTCTCTACACCAAACAGTCACGGGCTAGTTGGGAACGTTGACTGGGGAGAATCCCTTGCTGTTGTTGCCTGCGAATTTCCAGGCCTCAACAGTTTCTGGCGCTAGAAGGAGGGCCACCAGTGCATGGCTGGCCGAGGAAACCCGTTTTCCCGAGATTATTCCACCGATAACAGTTCTGAAAGCAGTGGGCTTCATAATCCAATTCCAGAAGAAAGGAGTAGAGAACATTTGTTTTTTGTTGACAACGAGGCTGTTAATAATCTGAGAAGACACACCAGGGCATATGTGAAGAAGATTGGAGGTTGCCGATCATCCCTGAATTGCCCAGAAGAGAGTATAAAAGAAAAGATCGTCCTATATTGGAAGACTCAGTGCTGGTTGGGGATTGGGAAGAACTTGTAGAAACAGCGTTACAGGAAGTTGTACTGCCTTTGAATCAAGAAGGCCCAGATACTCCTCACAGTTCTCCTGCTCACACTCCTATTTGCTCACCTCCCCTCTCACCACCCAGACTCATGGCAGGCGTTAATGCCAATCAACCACCCAACCCACCGAATCCACCACCTGCCTAGAGAGCCAGATCACCTTTAAATCTAACACCTCCGCTACATGATTTACCTCAATCCTTTGAAAAGATGCTGCCCAAATTCGACCCAAGTGAGAAGATACTAGTAGATGACCACCTGTAAAGTTTTTATTTGGCGATAGAAGGGTTAAGGGCTGGGGAGCATGAGGATGTAGTTTGCAGACTATTCCCGCACACCCTTAAAGGAGCTGCAGCATCATGGTATTTTGGTTTTCCTGCAAACTCTATCCCTGATTGGGATACCTTTGAAAGGATCTTTAGAAGTAAGTATGCGGCTCAGAAGACTCATGCAGCTCTTATGAAAGGACTATGTGCCTTGAAAAAAGAGAGAAAGAAAAAGGTGCACAGTTTCACCCAAAGGTTTGTAGCATATCTCATGAATTTTTTTGAAGCTGACAAACCTTCGGACAAGGTCCTGATTGAATATTATACCTTGGCTTTAGGGCCTGAGTTTGCCATGTTTGCCAAAATAAAGGCCAAGCCTACTTTGGCGGAAACCTATGAAGAGGCGGAAATAGTGGAGGCTGAAAGACAAAGTATCGAAGATTATCCCGAACAGTCAGGAGAGAAAGGTGTGGGAAGGAAAGCCCTATTGTTTACTAAGCCTAAGGAAGAGAAATCACCAGATTTTGAAAGTATGGCAAAAATGATGCAGAAGCTTTCTAACAAAATCATAGACTTGGAAAAGGAGAAGGAAACTCAAAAGTTCTACAAGCCCTATTACAAGAAAAGAGAGGACAACAATCAGTCCCAACTTCCTCCACACAATTCAGCATCTATGAATTTAATAGAGGTAGGAATGGACAATTTTTGCACTTTCCACCAACAGCCCCACTCTGAAAAGAATTGTCCTCAATGGATAAACTCAATGACGCTGGTTATGAATCAGCTGTTGGATTCTAAATTAACAGAAGATGGAGATGAAGAAAGAAAAGAAAGTACCACTTCAACAAAAGAACAAGAAGATGAGACCATGGTTCTGTGGAATTCGGTTTCGTTATTTGATGCTGAAGAGGAGAAGAGTCGGGGCTACAAGGACGTCATGGAAACCAACGTAACAACAAGGAGCCAAGGGCTAGCTAAAGAAAACAGTCTCATGCTCCCAAAGATTAAAAGGCTGCAGAAAAATGTTAAGAAATTTCAAAATAATTCTGCAGCTGATAAAATTCCCGAATTCACCATTACCAGCCAAGATCCTAGGCAGAATGATACACTGGCCAAGCCCAATGAAGAAAAGATGAATGCTGATAAACCGCACCCCATCGAACCACAGATGGATTATGACATCGTGGAAGATATAAAGAAGGTGAAGGCGAACGTTTCACTATTTGAAATGTGTAAAGTGCCGCAGCAAAAGGAAAGATTATTGAAAGCGCTTGAAGCATCGGATGAGAGGCTTCCCGCTGACAATCGGCCTAAAGAGGAAGAAGAAATCGGAGAAACTAGCATTGGAGGTAAGTCTAAGAGCAAACATCCACCTTTCCTCCTCACTTTTGAAATTTTTAATCACAACGTACATAATTTCCTGGTAGACTCAGGGGCGTCGGTTAACGTCATGCCAATATCAGTCTGTAAAAGGATAAATGGGCAGCCTAAGCCATCCACTTGGAGAGTTGTCCAGTTGGACAGGACGGATGTAAAGGTAATTGGTGAAATGGAGGATGTCCTAGTCCGCTTGTCGTCAAATGATAAAGTGTGCCAAGTCATTGATATCGTGGTGGCCGATATACCAGACGCTTATGGGCTTGTCCTTAGCAGAGACTGGTCAGCGAAACTAAACGGATATTTTGCCTTTGATTGGTCACATCTATGGCTGCCGTATAAAGGAAGTCCGAACCAAATTAAGATTTTGAGGGAGCCTCACATGAAGTACAACGTTACTCGACTTGAGGAGAAGAATGAACTAGTGGATTCTGTGTTGGGAAATTATTTTATTGAGTTGGAACCAGGAAATTACCAAGCAGAAGAAGCCAACAACACGTCAGACACCCAGCCTGATCTCCTTCGATTTTCACAGGTTGATGAAATCGACTGTAAAATAGTAGACTTAGCAGTGGGAGTAGATTTGCATGCAGTAGTTAGTGATTTCTGGACATTGTTTTTTGATGGCTCTAAGACATTAGAAGGGTCAGGGGCCGGCTGTGTCCTGATCGATCCCAAGAATAATAAACATTTTCTTTCATGTAGATTGGAGTTTGAATGCACAAATAACATGGCTGAGTATGAAGCGTTGGTATAGGGTTTGAGGAAAGCAATCGAATTAAAGGTAAGTAATCTAAAAGTTTTTGGAGATTCTGAAATAATCGTAAAACAGATTCGGAATCAAATACATTGTATTTCTCCTCACTTAAAAGCTTATCAAAATGAGGTATGGGACCTACTCAAATGTTTTGATGCATTTAATATTATATCAATTCCAAGACTAAAAAATGCAGCAGCTGACTTGTTGGCCACATCAACTGCTAGGCTTGTACCTACTAATAATCGATGCTCCGTTGAATTGTTTTTCAGGCCCTCGGTCCCTGATATGATTACCAACTTACGAGTGTTCGATGACGATCAGCAGATTATAGAATGCTTAACAAATGACGAAGTATTTAAAGGGGCGATTATAGATGATGAAGAAAATCAGGCCGAGCTGAAGTATGATAATTTCATCCCTAAAGGAGTCAGAACCTTAGAAAGAATGTTCGATTTAAATGAAAAGTTCAAAAGACCAGCAAACGTGAAAACTCACAGCTCATCTCTACAGTTCGAGCTGATAAATTTAGGGACTGAGACAAATCCTAAATATGTGAATCTTGGCAAATGCTGTTCACTAGCAGAAAGAGATAAGTTCATCAGTCTTTTTAATAAATATAAAGATGTTTTCGCCTGGACATACCAAGATTTGAAGACATATGACACCAGCATCATCCAGCATGTTATCCCCATCAAAGTTGGCGTCAAACCTTATCAGCAACCTCTAAGAAAAATGCACCCAAAACTGGAACCGCTGATTCAGAGTGAAGTTAAGAAATTATTGGATGCTAGAATCATTTTTAAGGTCAGGCACTCTGAATGGGTCTCAAATTTGGTGCCAGTGAGGAAAAGGTCTGGAGAAATCAGGCTGTGCGTGGATTTCAGGAATTTAAACCGCACTTCAGATAAAGATAACTATCCTGTTCCACCCATGGAACAACTACTACAAATGGTCTTAGGTTCTGAACTATTTTCTTTATTGGACGGTTTCTCAGGCTACAATCAAGTATTAGTAGCCGAAGAAGACAGATTAAAGACAACATTCAGGACCAGATGGGGAACCTTCGCTTACAGAAGAATGCCCTTTGGGCTTATAAACGCTGGAGCCACATTCCAGAGGGCTATGGACATAGCTTTCCGCGGATTGATTGGCCATAGTGCTGTAGTATACATTGATGATATTACGATATTTTCGAAGAAGAGAGAAGAGCACGCGTTTCATTCAAGGCAGATTTTCAAACGCTGTCGGAAATATGGCATCTCACTCAATCCCAAGAAGTGTGTGTTCGCTGTTACGGAGGGCAAGTTGCTGGGTCACATAGTTTCAAAGAACGGAATCTCTATAGATCCGGAAAGGATCAAAGCAATTGAACAGATTCCCTTGCCCCATAATAAAAAAGGGATGCAATCATTTATGGGAACCATAAATTTCGTATGAAGATTTGTGCCAGATTTCGCTTAGATTGTCAAACCTCTGCAGCAAATGGTGAAGCAAAGCGCGCAATTCAAATGGACTGAGATTGAGAAGGACGCATTCAGCAAGATTAAAACTGTTGTTGCACATGCACCCTCCCTAAAAAGCCCAGATTTCGATAAAGGTTTCATTCTGTATACTTTTGCATCTAATGATTCGCTAGCAGCTGTGCTTACTCAAAAGGAAGATGGGGGGGATGAGTTCCTAATATCTTTCATGAGCACTGGTCTACAAGGGGCCGAATTAAATTACCCAGCTATTGATAAACAAGCTTATGCGGTATTCAAAGCAGTGAAACAATTCAGGCCCTACATATTAAAAAATCGTACCAAGGTGATCGTCCCATACCCAGCTGTAAGGTCCCTTTTTGTATAGAAGGAGTTAGGAGAAAGAAGGGGCAATTGGGTAACAGCTCTTCAAGAGTATGACCTCGAGTTCAAGCCAGCCTCTATAGTTAAAGGGCAAGGGTTGTGCAAGTTAATGGTTGAGAATGGGAACAACGACGAACATGCCTGGGAAGACGAGGCTGAATTACATTTGATGGATGTATGTCCTTTGTTCACAGCTCCCGAGTCTTGGTATAGAGACCTCGTGCATTACCTTCAGGCAGGATTATTGCCAGAACATTGGAATTCTAAGCAAAGAAGAGCGCTTCGTCTCAAATCAGCTTCCTATCAAATTGTTGAAGGAATATTATTCAGAAAAAATTACGACGGAGTTTTGCTTAGGTGCTTAGAGAAAGAAGAAGCTACAAAAGTAATGACAGATTTGCATGACGGTCCTGCTGGGGGACATTTTTCAGGAGATACTACAGCACACAAAATTCTCAGAGCCGGTTACTATTGGCCCACGCTCTTCAAAGATGCACATGCCCATGTCAGGAAGTGCGACATTTGTCAAAGGTGTGGTGGAAGACAATCTAAAGCGGCCGCACCACTGAAGCCTGTGATGATCACAGAACCATTCGAGCAATGGGGGTTGGACATTATTGGGGAGATAAAGCCGAACTCTTCCCTACAACACAAGTATATTCTGGCTGCGACAGATTATTTCACTCGCTGGGTCGAAGCCATCCCGCTGCGCAAAATAAATGAAGACGCGGTCATCAGCTTTCTGCAGTACCATATTATGACCAGGTTTGGAGTTCCAGTTTCTTTAGTCTTTGATAATGCTACTTACTTTTCATCGATTAAACTAACTGCTTTTGCACATGAGAAAGAAATAAAATTGCATTATTCTGCTAATTACTATCCACAAGGGAATGGCCTGGCTGAATCTACCAATAAAAATCTGATTAGAATTTTAAAGAAGACTGTAATAGAAAACCAGAGGAGTTGGCACTCAGCACTACCAAACGCGCTTTGGGCCGAGAGAGTCACCCCTAAGTCTTCGATAGGAGTGTCTCCGTATACCCTTGTGTATGGTAAAGAAACCATTCTTCCCCCTAATATCATGCTGCCTTCTTCCATAATAGCTCAAGAATCTAGAGGGTCAGATGATGAAGTTTTGCAGATAAGAATATATAATCTCTTGAAAGCAGAAGAGGCTCGATCTAAAGCCAGAGAGCACTTTAAGCAACAAGAAGAGGTAATAAAGAGATGGTTCGACAAACATAAGGCAGGAACAAAAGACTTTGAAGTGGGAGATTTGGTTCTCAAGTGGGATCACCCCCATGATGAGAAAGGAAAACACACGAAATTCCAGCAGTTATGGGTAGGCCCTTTCCAGATTGCGGCGAAGCTTGGCCCTTCCACTTATAAGTTACAAGATCTGCAAGGGTGGGAAGAGAACTTACCAGTAAATGGTTTAGTTCTCAAGCCTTACTTTTTCTGAGTTTCGTTTGTCTTCTTCTATCTTGTATATAAATAATCTGGCTTGGTCGTCTTTTTGAGTCTTTGAGTCATGAAGTTTAGTTTTGTTTTAGTTTAAATTTCTGTTTGATTTCAATAAAAAGAAGCAAGCTTTTGGTTGCATGGAGAGCATTAGAATTCCGGACTAACTAAAATCCTTGATTATAAGACTGTGTATTATGGTTTTATCTGATAGAATTTCTTCTAGTTTAGCAGTTTTCCTAAATGGCTATGAACGCATTGAAGTCCTGCTTAATCGCTGTAAAATAACTCAAGATTAAAAGGTCTGGAATACTATTTCGAGTTTCCATCCATCTCACACTTAAAAATGTCGTAGGGGGTGACAGCAAAAAACCCATGGAAAGGAAGCAGGGTAAACAATATATCATATATAAATAATCCCATGCCAAGAACTGAAAGCCAAAAGGCTAAGAAGAGTCAAAACTCCTAAGAAAGCAATATGTATCAAAACAAAGTACTAAATCATATGAGTATAAAATTGCCAAAAGTTCTTCTCCGTTCGTGAGCTGAAAATTAAATACATCTCTCACACAAAAGGACACTATGGATAGAGGAACCTGAATAAAAAATTCAGAAAGAAAGGCATGAGGAGGACTCAACAGGACAAAAGGGTCCAAAAGCACAAAAAGGTGCAAAATAGCATGGGAATGGGCTGCAGAATGTTTTGTCACTTTCAGGAAACCCCCAGAGACCAGCACACAACACCCAAGTGACATTCAAGCCTTGCTAGAGAAACATGAAAAGGTTTTTCGGGACCTTCCATCAGGTAGACCACTAGACCGAGGTTTTGAACACATCAACGAGCTAGAGGAGGGAACACAAGCAGTCATCACCACTCCCTACCGGCATCCCAAAAGGTACAAGGATGAGATTGAGAAAACCATCAAAGAATTACTGGAGCTTGGATATATTCGGCCCAGTTCTAGCCCCTTTGCATCCTCAGTAGTACTGGTCAAGAAGAAGGATGGTACACTGCGAATGTGCATCGATTATCGAGCACTTAACAAAAAGACCATCAAGAACAGGTATACAATTCCCAGAATTGACGAAATCATGGATGAACTTCGGGGAGCTCAATACTTCTCCAAGATCGATCTTCGCTCGGGGTACCATCAGATCAGGGTAAGGGACCAAGACATCTCCAAAACAGCTTTCCGCTGTCATTATGGTCACTATGAGTTTTTGGTCATGCCCTTCGGACTTACCAATGCTCCAGCCACTTTTCAGTCATGTATGAACCACACATTCAGGGCACAGCTACGTAAATTTTTGCTTGTATTCTTTGATGACATCCTGATTTACAGCAAAACCTGGGAAGAACATCTGAAACCCCTGGACGAAACATTGAGTATTTTAGAAGAGCATTCGCTATATGCAAAAATGTCCAAGTGTGAGTTTGGCATGGAGGAAATGCTGTACTTAGGACACGTAATCAATGCAGAAGGAGTACAGGTTGACATGGAGAAAATCCGAGCTATCAGAGATTGGCCTGCGCCAAAAACAGTTATAGAATTGAGAGGGTTCCTAGGTCTATGCACTTATTACCGCCGGTACGTTAAAGGATTCTCCCAATTTGCAGCACCCCTCACAGACCTCACCAAGAAGGGGGCATTCACTTGGACAGACTTAGCACAGAAAACTTTCGAGGAGATGAAGGTTATTATGAGTTCTTGTCCAGTTCTAGCATTACCAGACTTCTCACAACCCTTTGTAGTAGAATGTGATGCCTAAGGGGAAGGGTTAGGAGCAGTGTTGATGCAGAATCATCACCCTATTGCATTTGAGAGCCGTAAACTGAAGAACTACAAGTGCCATTACTCCATATATGACAAAGAGATGCTAGCCATCTTGCATGCTCTCACAAAATTCAGACGGTACCTGGTGGGCAGTAAGTTCAAAATCAAAACCGATCATAACAGCCTCAAGTATTTCCTGGAGCAGAAGGAACTGAATGAGCGACAGCAAAAATGGGTCAGCAAGGTACAAGTCTATGATTTCGAGATCGAGTATGTGAAAGGTAAGACTAATGTGGTAGCTGATGCATTATCCAGGCGTCCAGCCCCATTATCTCTCAGTAGTATATCCACGGATTGGAGGGCACTTCTCTTAGTGGAATACTCCAAAAATAAATTCGCTTGCAAATTATTGGACGGGCAAATTTAGGATGACAGGTACAGGATTGTGGATGACATCATCTACTACAAAGACAGGATATACCTCGTTCCAGAATCCTCATTGAGGAAAAAGATCATTCAGGCAGCCCACGATTCTCCTTTATCAGGGCATCAAGGTTTCCTAAAAACCTACAGGCAGATCATAGAGAGGTTCTCATGGAAGGGCCTCAAGGGGGAGATTATGCAGCCTGTCCAGGAATGTAGCATCTGTCAACAGAACAAGATTGAGAACACCCATCTAGCAGGGTTACTCTAGCCACTACCGATTCCAGAACAGAAGTGGGAGAGCATCTCCATGGACTTCATTACAGGCTTGCCCAAGGTCCAAGGGCGAGATTGTTTATATGTAGTAGTTGACAGACTGACCAAGTTTGCACATTTCTTCTCGATACCATCAGACTACTCGGCACCTCAAGTAGCGGAGTTATTTTTCGGGGAGGTTTTCAGGTTACACGTGTTGCCTAAGACCATTATCAGTGATCGGGATAGCAGGTTCACGGGTGCCTTCTGGCAAGAACTATTCAGATTGGTGGGGACCGAACTGGCTACTAGTACGAGTTATCACCCCCAGAGTGACGGACAAACAGAAATACTCAACAAATGGATCGAAGGATATCTAAGGAATTATGTAGCAGGGCAGCAGCGGACCTGGATCAAATGGCTACACCTAGGGGAGTATTGCTACAACACTACTTATCACATGTCTATTAGGATGACTCCTTTTAAGGCATTATATGGATACGAGGCCTTGGACTGTGCAGATTTGACATTCGGAGACAGTAGGGCTCCTAAAGCTAAGGATTGGATACAGGACAATTAGGACATCCTGAAAATACTGAAGGAGAATTTACAAACAGCCTAGAATCAACAGAAGATGTATGCCGACAAACACAGGATTGAACGGAGCTTCGAGGTAGGGGATTTAGTATACTTAAGGCTCCAGCCTTACAAACAGTCCTCACTTAAGAAGAAAGGAGCAGAGAAGTTGAAACCCCGCTTCTATGGACCCTACAAAATAATCCGGAAAGTGGGAGAGGTGGCATATGAACTA
>LPNX010675877.1:770657-803006 GCA_001517045.1 Pseudotsuga menziesii
AATTTGTCCCGGATGAAAGATGCGATTAGCTGTGCTTTTAAGCACTGGTGAAGTCCCAAAAGGGTCATATAGGCCAAAAGGCCATGGAATAAAAATGATGATCCTAATGAACATGGATCAAGCTTGATGATCCTAGTGAACTTGGATCAAGCTTGATGTAGTCATGATCCCTAACTTGAATAAGCACTCTCTAAACAACTCACCCATTTGTGAGGCACTGCCATTCTTTGTGTTGTTGTTTGTCTGACATTGGTTATAGTAAGTATTCCCTTTCCTTGTCCAAAGTGTCATGATGTTGAGTAGGAAGTCATCATCTGCCTTAGCCTTGTCATTTTCACCCTTCACCCTTCACTAGCAAATTGGCTACAGTTATGAAGTGAGTATAGTCTTGAAAGTCTAAGTCTGAGTAATAATGAATAAAGCCTTATATATGTATTGGTTGATGTACCGCCAGTAAAATGAATGCTACTTGTTGAGATTGTTACTTGAATGAGTTGTAGAAGCATGTCTTAATCTTTTTAACACTTGCAGCGGATGGATATAGTCAGAGTTATTATTGGTGTCTGATTATTCACAGATGGTTATATTGTTTATTGGATGGATATGATTGATAATCATATAAAGACCTATGAGGGGTATGAGTATACACCTTAGATGGTTATATTGTTTATTGGATGGATATGATTGATAATCATATAAAGACCTATGAGGGGTATGAGTATACACCTTAGATGGATTTGGACTCTTTGAGTCTAATGAGACAGTTTATTTCCAGTTCTAGGCACTTGCAGATGTGATCAGGCTCATTCTGCCTTTCTGATGCAGTTTTTCTTTACAGGTTGATATTTTTGAGCAGGGAGATGTTTCAATTGGATTTTCTAGGTCGTTGTATGGGCATAGTGGGGTGCAACCACTTGTTTGTACCATTGTACCCCCGTCCCAGAGAGCCTGATGGGCTCAATTTGACAACGCAAGCACCCTAGGAGCCTGTTTTAGCAGGATCACGTTTCCCGAGGCAGATTAAAAAATGATTAAATGGCTATTGAAGAAATTGATTTGGGCTACTGAGGCAAGGAAATGACATGGGATGAGTCATGATGATGAGAGTGATGTCCTCCACACTTTCTCCAGCAGTTGCAGCTCCTAATTGGGCCCACATCTATTTTTGGGCATTTTTATATTATTTTCTGGAGCTCTTTTCGGGAGGCTCGCGATTTCCTCAAGGAGGCACAAAAGTCTAAGAATTAAATTATTATATTATTTTATTGTGCCATAGGGACACCCAAAGGGAGTTAGTCAAACACTCCTTGGACCCACCATGTGCTTTCATTTATTTCTTGTTGAGTGGGTTACCTTTTTGGGTGGCTTAGTCCACTTGGGTAAATTATGGTTATATTGATCCATGTGTTGTATGTTGAGCTCATTTCAACCATTGATTAGAACATTTCATCTTTTAATCTTAGCCACTTGTTTTGAAAGTGGTTAGGATTTAATTATGATTGAAGTTCTCTCATTTCTATTTAAATGAGAGAGCTTCTCATTTGTAAGGGGTCTTTGGCTCTTGGATCTGAATAATAGAAAGACTTTTTTGTGAAAATTTTTCTGGATCTGCTTTGCATCTGATGTGCTCAAATGGTGATTAGCTAGTCTTCAGCTTTCTAGCATTGTGGAAATTCTCGTGAGATCTATATTTTTTTGTGGCTTTCATTGTTTTGTCTGCAGGAGGACGTTTTGGTTGGAGCGTTTTTGTAGGGGGACCTCAACTCGCTCGGTTCTCTTCGTTTTGGATCAGGGGGTTTTCATTAGTTTCATTGTGATCTATGATTACTTCATTTTACTATCTTGTAGCATTCAGTTTCTTTATCTTGTATTAGCAAATCTGATATGCTTGATGTTTGCTCATGCAGGGTAGGGAGCGCATTGGTGGCTTGGAGTTTGCATATGCCATAGAAATCATGGAGATCTTCCAGAATTGATCGGGATAGCAAAGATCGTCATTGTTACAGAGTTCTTCAAGCATTTTCAGGTAAGATTCAACAGTTAAGTCTCTTCTTTTTCAGATCTTATTCCATTGTACCTTGCTTTTCTTCAACTTTTTCTAAAAACTTCTAAAGCACTAAAAACCCTAAAAATCAATAAACTTGGGAATAGTCCGATCTTTTGCCAAACCATTTTTGGGTTTCATAAATCGGGCCTCCCTTTCATCAAATCAACTGAAATGCTGGTCAAATTCCTCACAGTTTGACCTAGATTTGATTTTTAAACAGAAAACTGCATAACCCCCCACTGAAAAATTGACATGCTAGGGTTTTGGGTTTTTCTGAATTCTGACTTCACAGACGAATAGATCGGGTCTCACACAGCCTAAATCAACCCCAATGCTGTCTAATTGCTTGACCATTTGACCTAGATCTAAAAAATTCACTGAAACTTCCCTAACGCCCTCATTGAAAATTAGACTTTCCTGGAAGTGAGTTGTTCTGAAATCTGACAAGATAGACAGATAGATCGAGTCCCAAGCATTCTGGAACACCCCCAACGCTGAGCTAATTCTCTCTGGTTTGCCATAGATCTAAAAAATTGGTTTTCAGCCTCCTAGCCGCCCTCATCAGATTTTGACTTTTCTAGATCTGATTTTTCTGTTGATTTTCTGATTTGGGCTTGTAGATCAGGTCACCCCGACCTCTTCTCTCCTTCAACGCTGAGCCATTAGCTTCCAGGTAACCCTAGAACTGCAGATCTATCCTCCTAAGACCTAGCGCTAGCCATCCTTTGAGCTGGGTTTCCTGTACCTTAGCTTTTTCGGACCAACTACTTTCTGGGTTCGTAGATCAAGGTGTCTCCCATGTGGGTTCTCTGAAACATTGGTTTACTCCTTACTCCATTGCCCAATGCACACAAGGCACTGATCTCCTAGCTAGTGCTAGCCCCATCTTGACCTCATTCTTACTCCTTTTGCCAGCACCTACTGATAACTCAAGTCATCTATCCTTCACTGATTTTGTCCCCTTGGTACTAGGTAGTCCCAACTCTGTTCTTGCTCACCCTGTCACAGTTATGTTTCCCTAGACAGTAGTCATCTTCACCAGTTGCTAGTACCTAAACCCTAAAGCTAGGGTTTCCATTCACCTTGCACCTTAAGTATCCTGAAGCCCCATCTGATCTTTTTCTGGTGTCTAGGTCCGATCTCTCCTATCGGGAGCAGGTCTGGGTCTCCCCCATTGTTGTCTTGGACTAGGATAACATAAAGTGAAGGCTGCCTTGATTGGCATGACAACCATCCATTTGGGAGTCTAGGCAGTCGTGGTTCCACCCCTTAGTTGTTGCCCCACTATCATCCATCCTGGATCCACCTCACACAGACAACTACAAGGCAGGTGATAACAAGAGGCATTATTTTGCAGTTTAAAAAATTATATTATTTTTATTGTGCCATGGGGACACCCTAGGGCAGTTAGTTAACACTCCCTGGACCCACTATGAGCTTCATTGATTTTTATTTAGTGGGATCCCCTCTCCTAGGGCGATTTGGTCCATTTATATATTATATTATTGTATTGATCCATGTACTTTATGTTGAGCTCATCTCAACCGTTGATTAGAACTTTTGGATCTTTTAATCTTAGCCACCCATTTGAAAAGTGGTTAAGATTTTGGTTCTCTCATTCCTATTTAAAGGAGAGAGCTTCTCATTTGTAAGGGGTCTTTGGCTCTTGGATATGGATAATAGAAAAACTTTTCTTGTGGATATTTTTGAATCTCCTTTGCATCTGGTGTTCTTTGATGGTGATTGGAAAATCTTTTGCTTCCTAGCATTTAGGTATTTGTTGTGAGATCTATATACTTTTCCAGGAAATATTGTCTTGTCTACAGGAGGGCGACTTCAACTTAAGCGTTTTTGCAGGGTTTCCTCAACTCGCTTGGCTTGGATGCGTTTTGTATCAGGGGGTTTTCATTGGCATCAATGCGATCTATGATTTCATCTTGCTATTTTTTTGTAGCATTTGTTTTTTTCTCATGATGCAACAAATCTGATATTGTTGACGTTTGTTGTGCAGGAGAGAGGGTGCATTGGCTTCTTGGGGCAAAACGTTGGAGTTAGAACTCACTCAAATCTTCTCAAATTGATCACGATAGCAAGGATTATCATCATCGAGGCATCTACAAGGTTTTCCAAGTAAGATCTACAGGTTAGTGCTTCTCTTCCAGATCTCAATCCATTGGCATCTGTATTTCCATTTTTACCTTAAAAACCCTAAATAATAAAAAAACCAAAAAATATTATGGCTCAATCCGCTTGAGTTCTTGGCAAACCATTTCTGGTTTTTGTAGATCAGGCCATGCCCCAAGTGGGTCTTCCCCAACACTGAGCTAGAAGTGACTCTGTTGCCCTAGTTCTGAAAAACTGATTCTCAAACCCTAGCGCTATCCTCCATGCTGCCATTTTTTCCTGTGATTTGACTTTTTCGGCAAAACCACTTTCTGGGTTTGTAGATCGAGTCTATACCTAGGTGGGTCTCCTTCAACGCTGGGCAGAAACTGACTCCATTGCCCTAGATCTGAAAGGCACTGATCTCCAACCCTAGCGCTACCCCCTCTTTTTTCTCTTTCTCTTGTGTTTTGACCGTTTCCTGGTGGCTCAGGTGCTTTAACATTGTCATATCTTCCTACGAGTCTATCCATCGGTACTAGATAGCCCCAGTCCTGTTCTTGCCCTCTCTACATTGGTCACATTTCCCAAGGCAATGGATATCTTCACCTCTTGCTAGTACCTTAACCCCAGATCTAGTATTTACCTCAGAGGTCATCTGTGTCCCAACTTGGATCAAATCTCTTATCTCCTAAACCCCGATCCAAAGACTTGGTTCACCTAGTGACATCATCCATATATCTAGGGTTTCCATCACCTTACACCTTACGTACCTTAAGTCCATTTGATCTGATCTGGTGTCTAGGTCTGATCTCTCCTGTCGGGAGTAGATCCGGGTCTCCCCCATTGTTGTCTTGGGCTAAGATAACATTAAGTGAAGACTGCCTCGATTGGCGTGACAACCATCCATTTGGGAGTCGAGGCAATCTTGGTTCCACCTCCTTAGTTGCTTGTCCCTCTACCGTCCATCCTGGATCCATCTCACATAGGAAACTACAAGTCTGGTGATAACAGTATGTAAATTCTACTGAGTGTAGGTAGTCTTCCCACTTGGTTGGCTTGTCCATCACATACATGCGAAGCATGTCTTCCAGCACTTGATTCACCCTTTCTGTCTGACCATCACTCTGAGGATGGTAAGTAGTGTTGGAATTGAGCTTGGTACCCAAATCTGCAAACAACCCCTTCCAAAAATTGGAAGTGAACTTGGCATCCCTGTCAGAAACTATTGCCTTAGGCAATCCATGCAACTTGAAAATCTCCTTCATGAAGATTTTTGCAATGTTATCAGTCTTATGTGTGGACTTAACAGGTATAAAATGTGATGCCTTTGTCAACTTATCCACCACAACCTTGAAAGAGTTAAGCTGTCTCCAATACATTGGAAAATGTGTAATGAAGTCCATGGAAATAACTTCCCATTTCCATTCTGGAACTGGCAAGGGCTGCAACAAACCTGTTGGGTGTTGATGCTCAACCTTCACCTACTGACATTTCATGCACCTTGAAATGTACTCAGCAATATCCTTTTTCATTCCTGGCCACAAATACTACTTTCTGGTTGTAGCAATTGTCTTCTGATATCCTAGATGACCAGAATATGGAGCTTGATGGATCTCATCCATAACAACTCTCCTTAAATCTGCTACATGTGGAATATAAATTATGTTTTTGTAGGTAAGAAGCCCATCTTCTTCCAATTGATATCCCTCACATTTTTTCTCAAGATTCTGCTGCTGCAATTTATCCTTGACTTGCACATACAAATCATCTTCAACAGTATGATTCACAATCAGTTGTCTCAGATCTGATTGGCAAACACTAAGAGATGCCACATGCATTTCATGCATGTTTTTGCTGAGTGCATCAACGACTTTATTCTCCTTCCCTTTTATGTGTTTGATTTCAAAATCAAACTCACATAAGAACTCCAGCCATCTAGCTTGTCTAGCATTTAGTGTTGGCTGATCAAACAAATATTTCAGACCACATTGGTCTGTCCTTAACTCAAATTTTCTGCCCAGTAAGTAATGCCTCCACATCTTGAGAGCATGTACTATGGCTGCAAGTTCTAAGTCATGAGTGACAGAATTCTTCTCATGATCTTTTCACTTTCTAAACTCATAACATACCACATGGTTGTCTTGCATAAGAACTCCTCCAAGCCCTTGACCGCATGCATCAGTGCAAACCACAAAGTCCTTTTTCTGGGCCCGCAATTTTTAGAATGGGTGCACTTGTGAGAAGATTCTTCAACTGCTAGAGGATTTTCTCACATTTAGGTATCCATTCAAATCTCATCCCTTTCCTTTGCAAAGACGTGATAGGATGTGCAACCTTGGAGAATCCTTCAATGAAGCTCCTATAATATCCTACAAGTCCCATAAAAGACCTTACATCTGTCACATTCCTTGGAGTTGGCCAATTCTTGATGGCCTCAATCTTTTCAGGGTCCACAGATATGCCTTCATCTGATATGATGTGGCCCAAGTAATGAATTCTATCTTTATAGAAGTCACACTTACTCAACTTGGCATACAGCTTATGCTCCCTCAACAATTGCAAAACAATTCTTAGGTGTTCTTCATGCTCTTCCTCATTCTTAGAATAAATAAGAATGTCATCAAGGAAGACAAGAACAAACTTGTCCAAATATCTATTGAAAACACTATTCATAAGGCACATAAATGTAGCTGGTGCATTTGTGAGACCAAATGGTCCCACTACAAACTCGTAGTGTCCATACCTTATTCTAAAGGTTGTCTTATGAATGTCTTCATCCTTGATTCTTACCTGATGGTAACCAAACCTTAAGTCAATCTTGGAGAATACCTCTGCCCCTTTCATTTGATCGAAAAGATCATCAATTCAAGGTAAAGGATACTTGTTCTTCACTATGACTTTGTTCAGCTGTCTGTAATCAATACACAGTCTGAGTGTACCATCTTTCTTCTTTATAAACAGAACTGGTGCTCCTCAAGGAGACACACTCGACCTGATATACTTTTTCTCCAACAATTCTTGAAGCTGCATCTTCAGCTCTAACAACTCTGGTGTGCTCATCCTATAGGGTGCCTTAGACACTGGTGCTACTCCTGGCACAAGGTCAATGGTAAAATCAATATCCCTCTTTGGAGGAAGTCTTGGAACATCATCAGGGAAAACATCCTTGAATTCCTATAACACATGAAAATTCTCTGTTGCCTCCAACACATGGACTGCATATAACTCGCAACCTTTCCTACAGAACTTCTTCAGCTGCATGGCTGAAATCTGCCTTTACCACTCTTGGGTGTCTTTCTTCATCCATGTATTCGAAAGTCTTATTGTAACAGTCAAGCTTTACCCTGTGAGCTTCTAACCAATCCATTGCAATGAGAATGCCATAGGAACCAAGTGGCAGAACATTCAGATCTGCATAAGTCACTAATCCATTCATCTCTAATGGACATTTTTCTACAATCTCGCTGACCTTCCTCTTGGTTACAGTGGCTAGTTGAACTAACCATGACTTACTATGCTTTAACTTCTTAAAAGCACAAACTTCAACAATCCTAGGGGTAATATAATTGTGACTAGAACCAAGGTCAATCAAAACAGAGACGGATTGCTCAACAATCTTACCTGGAACCTCAACCACATATGACTGGTGATCTGCCTAACAGTCCTTTAACGTTGCATAAATCCTAGGGACTGTCCTTGCCACTTGAACAACAGTTTCATCTTCTTGGACGGTGTAAGCTGGCCTTACATACCCTTCCTCATGAGGACAGTTCCTGTGCATGTGGGGTCCTCCACACCTCCAACATTGGAGAGGTTCCCTGATTTCTTTAGGATCCTTTGGCTTTTCCCCTATCACTCTAGCTGGCTAACTTATAGTCTGTGATGGTTTCCTTTGTTGTTGGTTCCTGAAGTTGGAAGGTTTGAATCCTTTCCTTCTCTGTTCAAACTTCTCATTCTTCTTTTCCTTCCAAGCCTTATGATGATCAGGCTTGCCTTTGTTCTGGTCATGACAGTACTTAGCCTTTCTGATGGCCTCTTCAAGAGTTCGAGGCTCATCAAACTCAATTCGGTCTTTGTAAGACTGAGGTAATCCACTTAGAAAATGCTGGATCTTCACTTTCTCATCTTTGATGTACCTGACATACCTTAACAGCTCTAAGAACTTATTGGCATACTCTTCCATTGTCAGCTGTCCCAACCTCACCTCATGGAATTTCTTAATTTTGTCATCATAATACCTGTCAAAGAGGTATTTCTGCTTGAAATACTTCTTGAACTGTTTCCACTTAAGTCTTCTTTCACTGACCTTCTTTACTTGTCTGAATTGCTCCCACCAAATGGATGCCCTCCCATTCGGATTGAAAATGGCAACCCTTGCCTTCATGTTTCCTGATTAGTTTTGTACTTGGAAATATTTCTTCATCCCAAGAAGCTAAGCTTCAGCTTCTTGGCTAGTCTTTGCCTCGCCATTAAAGGTAGGCAGTCTTACCTTCTTGAATTCATCACGAGAACGGCTCTGGTAACGCCTCCTTCTTCTACTCCTAGGAGGAGAAGAACTTGAATCCCCACTGAAAAATTCGGAGTCAGATGACCCACTAGAAGTCGTTTTCCTTCTTCTAGTGCTACTCTTACTTCCTTCTGGTTTTACTATCCCATGCCCAAAGTCCATCTTCCTTTGTAAGTCTTGTTACCAACTTATTGTACCATAGTTGGGTTACCTGAGGAGTCGTCGGTTGACAAACATGTCCAATGTTTGATTCCAGTGTATCAGTTGATCTGTCTTTATGTCTAGCCAATTTTGGCTAGCCAGTTTTTCATTTGAATAATGTTGACCATGGCCCTACGGGGTTTGTAATAAAATGTGCTAGTAGGGTGTTTTGAGTGGTTCGGTCTCCTAAGACGTAGAATCTCAACTAGGGTATTCCAGGGAGTTTTTTGCCCTTGACAATTATGTTTGCCTATAGCCGAGTATAATTAACGAGGTTTTCTCCCGCTTCCTCCAAAGCTGGAATGCTCGATTTTGAATTCTAGGCCTTGGGGGATTATTAGAGCCCAACTGAGTATATATAAACCTACTAGACATTGTTAGAATAGAGCATGGTCATGCCCTAAGTCAATAGGACCATCGAAAAAAGTTCCGAAAAATTTTTACTGGACGCGTTAAAAAAAAATTTAATTTTTTAATTTTTTAATTATTTCCCTAAGTTTTTTTATTAATTTTTCCATAAATTAAATGGAAAAATCTCGTTTGTAATAAGTTAGTCATCCGGACCCCGTTTTCAGTGATTGAAGGCTCTAACCTTAAGCCATAAATCATTCTTGATCGGCTAGCTAGTCAGATCCAACTTTCAGATCATCAATCAGATACATAACACACTTTTTCTCAAAAAAGTCATTTTTGGGGAAAAAATGGAGTTTTTATTAAAAAATGATTATTTTGGAGAAAATCCAAAACTCTTTAAATTAATCCAAATTCATTGAAATAAAAGGCTAAATGACATCTCAATGCGCATTTATGATGATTGGAGTTATCATAACTCAGCTTCAGTCAGCATTCAGTGAGCAATAAAGATATATTCAATTAACGGACTTGTCACCTCCAGCTAAACTCCCGAATTGGATGAGATGGAGAGCACTCATTGGTTTGATGATTTGATCGAGGTAGGAACTGGTGATTACATTATGATCTAATGGCAGTGGCTCCTCCATACCTAAGAGACGCCTTCACCTACCAGCTTACGCCCTCTCCTCATACTCACGCCCCTCCTTCCTCAGCAGATGCGCCCTCACACGTGTGGACTCCCAGGTGGTTGGTTTTGGGTGCTTAGGGTTGGAGTGGGGGCGCCTTGCCTAGGTGGAGGCGTCTCCCCTCACTCTTACCTCTTCAGTTTGGATTTGGAGCTCTCAGTTATGTGTCGATCCAGTTAGGTCTGGTTTTCTAGTTTTAAGGTTTTGGTCTTGATTCATTGTATAAATAGAGGCCCTTTCAGCTCTATCAGGGTGGATGATTGATGTAAAGAACCTCTGGTGAAATATTGTAATGCTTGTTGCTCTTATGCAACTTATTTTGTAATAAAGAAAGGCTTTGGAGGCTCATGCTGTGTATATCTTGGATGCATATGTTCCGGTTAATGAGGTGATATTGTTTTAATTTATTTACCTTTGCTAATTTGTGGGTATTAATACATACTTTAGAGGGCTTATAAAAGCACGTAAGAATAGGTATTTGTAGCTTTCAAGTTACCTATTTATTCCATTTACTTTCAAAAGTCTTAAAGAGCATTGTTTTATTCAGATGTATTTCATGCTTTTGGGATTTGATTAGTAAATAATACACGTTTTAACCCTCGTTTTGGCAAGTGTATAAGATTTTGTTTGCAGATCACTTCACTGTACCAAGTAAAAGGTTGAGCTAAGTTGCATCTCCTTTTCTTGGAGCCAAGTGTATGTGTCTAGCAGCTGCATGCTATTGGGATCCAAAGTGGTTTCAAGGATTCAAGATCCAAGTGGTTTATCTTCTGCATTCACCCTAAAGTTAAATTTTTTCATTATTTCACTTTATGTTTGCAAGTAGAATTCTGATTTATAAAGCTAATCGTTTGCATCTACTTGCTCTCATTTCTAGATCTAGGAAGTGTCAAAATTTGTGCATTTTCTCTTAGATCTAGTTAGTACTTGAAGCAGCATAAAGTTCCTATCTTTGCTTAAGTATTAAGTGTATTTTGGTAATATATTGTATTGTTTAATCCATCATTTTGCAGGAAAGTAGCTTGCTGGTTTTTCTCTTTCTGTGACAGGTTAAGTGGGAATGCTGGCAAAAAATCAAAGATATAAGCTACAAAAAACATTCATTTTTCTCCCTTCTTAATCCCCATTCTACTGGTTGCCTTGAAGACACTCTCAAGATCACAAAGGACTCCAAACTTCAAGCATTGTAACAAATTAATTAAAAAGCAAGTGGGATTACGGCTCCCAGACCCCTCTTCCCCCATTTGGGGGAAGCTTGTATCGTCTCCCAACTTTCATGCTTTGCTTCACATTGTGCTAAAAGTATAATAGAATAGTTTCAATTATTAGAAGTTTGTTTTGTTTATTAAAATAAGGTAGTTTTATTTCTGTTTAGTTCATTATTCATAAAATATAAAGGTAAAGATGTTTCTTTGTTTATTTGCTTAAGCTAATGCAAATTTTGTTTAACTTTTTGATGTAGTTACTTACCCCCTTGCTTTCTCGATTAGCGCCCTAAAAAGCTTGAAAGAGACTCTTAGGTAGTTTAGAGCTTTATTTTTCTATTAAGTGTTTAATCAATTAATTAATTAAGTCTCTTGAACTTGCAGTAACACAAGTCAAGAGCACTCTCTATCGGAGAGCATTATTAGATTTGCACATCCTTGCATTAGGCATTTAGATTAGCTAAGTCTCTTGAACCTTTGTCATAAGACAAGGTCAAGAGCGCTCTCTATCGGAGAGTCTTAATTAATTAATTTAATAAAACTTGCACAACACACCCCTTAATTAATTAACCTCATTCTCATCCTTCACCTAGTATGCTTTGCCGACTTTCGGGTTGGGCTCGTACTCAGAACGGTGAACGAACTTGCTAAGTTCTTGCAAGAATAACTTAATAAAACTTAACACCGCGTAACCAACGCACCGACGTTGTAGGGAATTTTCCAAAGTACTTCCTAGTAGAGGCGCCGGAATCCTGCTGTCTAAGCTTCTCAGCTAGCTGGTCAATCTTCACGATACCAGCCTAGGACACTGGGCGAGCCCGACATGTCTTCAACGGAGGGAACTTAAAATATTCTCTCGGCTTTTGACAAACCTTCGTTGACACCTTAATCAAAAGCATATAAAATTATTAAAACCTACCAAGAGCATTCGCACAATCTAATACTCACTAGTTAGATTCCTAGACTTATTAGTTTCTTTGCGCATTTCAGTATTATTGACTCCATAAGGCACTGGTCCTTGTTAAATTTGCATAATTATCTTACTTTGATCAATTGTCTGTGGATTATTATAATTTCTATCTTTGAATGCTTAATCAAAGTCTGGAATTTTTACTTATCTTTTTAGTCTCTTGTTAGCAACGTGGATTGCTTTTTGATTAAGTGTCATACTCATAATAAATAAACACTTCAAATCATAATAAGTCCTAAATAACACCCATCCGCATCCACAACTAATTAAAACACTTTAACCACATTGAGCCTTAGAAAACTCTTTGTTAGGGACTACCCCCCTTGGCTTCGTTAAGAGTTAGCCTAAACGGAGGAGCTAGGAGAAGGTGACAGTACCTAGCTCTGTGTTTGCCCCCAAGGTCACACCTCTCCCACTTTCCTAAGTGAGGAGACAGCTTTCATTAGATTTCTATTGCTGGTATGCAATCGGCAGACAACAAGTCTGTCAAACTCTACAGCATGGCTGCGTTCAGCTGATTCTGATCTTCTTGAGCCTTAACCAATCTCTCATTGTCTGCTCTGTAACTCTGCATTTCCACCCTTAGGCTTCTCATGGTGGCTGCAAAATCTGGCGGGTTATCCCAATATCTCCTTCCATTAGACTCGGTTTTATCATTTCTGACTCTAATGTTCCCACCCATAACATCTTCACCATGCTCATGGGGATATCGTGCATCATTTCCATTGTAGGTTCTCATGGCTTGAGTTAAAACTCACATTTCTAACCTGCACTATGACTCTGCAAAATGTGTTAACACATCATTTGTTAGATACATGATAAATTTTCAAAATTAAAAACACAGTTAGCTACAATGTTGCACCTGATAGTTCTGGAAGCTATTCGCATGGCCCATTTGGGACCAATACGGCAACCATTGGCTCTGTTAACTGTTCAACTTGGCCCATCAAGGCCCAATGTTGCAACCCGCAGCTATGATACCATACTGTAGTGTACTACAATGTTGGTATCGGAGGGTATTCTTATCTCTTTCTGGCCCATCTAGGCCCAATGCTGCAACCCACGGCTCTGATACCATACTGTAGTGTACTACAATGTCGGTATCAGAGGGTATTCTTATCTCTTTCTGGCCCATCCAGGCCCAATGCTGCAACCCGTAGCTCTGATACCATACTGTAGTGTACTACAATGTTGGTATTAGAGGGTATTCTTATCTCTTTTTGGCCCATCCAGGCCCAATGCTGCAACCCGCAACTCTAATACCATACTGTCATGTCCCCATACCCCAAAATTGCGGATAATTTAAATATTTTGCTTAAAGAACCTCTTTGTTCTTCTGATAACACCGGGTATGAACGTTAACTTATTCTCCAACCTTCATCTCAGGCTTAGAACCATTATTCCAGTCGTTCCGACCTTCAATTATCCATTCTACATCTAGAATGACCATTTCCATACTAAACTGACTTTTTCGACTTCCGACTTCGGGAATCGAAAATCGGAACTCCATCATCTCGACGAAACGAAAGTCCCATTTCTGCCTTCCACTTTCTACCTTCCGACCTCGAAACTCGGAAATCGGAGAACCAACTTTCCTTAGAACTTTTAGCTATCTTTCTGCTTCTCGACTTCCGACTTCCCGGCTTTCACTTTTCGACTTCGGGAATCAAAAATCCAGCTTTAGTTAGAGGTTTCAGCTATCCTTCCGACCTCGGACATCGAAAATCGAAATACCCATTCTCATCCTTATTCCACTTTCCTTTAGGCAGATTTCAAGGGGCTGAAACACCACATTTCTTACCTTAGCTGCATTTTGACCCTGTAACAGGCTTCTAGCCTTCATGAACTTAGGCAGAAATGCATAAAACATCTAAGGCATAAACAGAGATAAAATGCAAGAGATATACATGAGTAAACATCTACTTCATCATCAATAAGCATTTAAACATGAACAAAACAATTCATAGGGGCATTCCTACACAAGTAAACCTCTACTTGATCATCAACAAGCATTCCACATGTACATGGCAATTCATCATATTCATAAGCATTCCACATAACCAGTATAGCCATTCATAAGCATTCTACATAACCAGTATAGTCATTCATAAGCAAATACTTTGCATATACAGAGTAACAGAGATACTTATCTTGATGATCAAATTGTCTCGCAACTAGCTATGTCATTGCAACGTTCCACCCAACCATAGGCCAGTGCGTTCTTTAATCTCTCAACACCACTGCCACCCCCGAGTTGGGCATGATTCCACAAGGAACTAGGGAACAACAAACTCACACACAGCCAGATATTTTAACACACAGTCAAGCCAACACCTAGTTGGACTTATCAGACCATCCAACCAAGCCAGCACCTAGTTGGGTTAATAGGTTGCAGGCTATCAAGCCAACACTTGCATTAAGGACCAGCCAAACAAAGAGATGGGTTCACAGGCCCCAAGGCCAAGCCATCTCTCACAGTTGGATTAGCAGGCTGTCCAGCCAAGGGTTATACACAAGGCCAAATGCACAACAAGACTGTAATATCCCAAACTGATATTTTCTTGTTTATGTGTATACTGTAGATGGCTAATAGACTTACTCCTTAATCAAATAGGAAAGCAAACCTCGAACTTTGTATGCATGCAGTTGCATGCAAATATGTGCCCTAGAAAAATACTGAGATGCTATAAAATAGGAGAAATCAATGCATGTACATACCAGTATATAGATCAGCTAATGATGAAGAGACTGGTACCTATCATCCTGGATCTGTCCATCCAATAGCTCGCAAGCAAACTTATCTTTGGAGTACTCAACCAAAAGATGAGACCTCCAATTTGATGAGATGCTCATAAGGGATAAAGTAGCTGATCGTCTAGAAAGTGCATTGGGCACTACATTGCTCTTCCCCTTTACGTACTCAATCTCGAAGTCATAAGCCTGAATTTTACTTACCCATTTCTGTTGTCTCTCATTTAGCTCTTTCTGCTCTAGGAAGTATTTCAAGTTGTTGTGATTTGTCTTAACCTTGAACCTGGCACCTACTAAGTACTGCCTGAACTTGGTTAGCGCATGGAGGATAGCTAACATCTCTTTGTCATATATCGAATAGTGACGCTCATAGTCTTTGAGCTTCTTGCTCTCAAATGCAATGGGGTGGTTCTTCTGCATCAAAACTGCCCCAATTCCCTCTCCTGAAGCATCACATTCTAACACAAAGGATTGAGAAAAGTCTGGTAAAGCTAATACTAGGCATGAACTCATTACCTCCTTCATTTTCTCGAATGTTTGTTGTGCTGCCTCTGACCAAGTAAATGCTCCCTTCTTGGTAAGATCTGTGGGGGGTGCGGTCATCTTTGAGAATCCGCTGACATACCTCCTGTAGTAGATGCAAAGGCCCAAAAAGCCCCTCAATTCTGTTACATTTTTAGGTGTAGGCCAATCCAAAATTGCCTGAATCGTCTCTAAGTGCACCTGGACCCCGTTGGTCCCTATCACATGTCCTAAGTACAACATCTCCTGCATGTCGAACTCACACTTGGACATTTTGGCATGTAGTGACTGCTCCTATAGAATACCAAGTACTTCATCAAGATGTCTCAAATGTTCTTCCCAAGTCCGACTGTATATCAATATGTCGTCGAAAAATACCAGAATATATTTACGCAACTGTGTCCTGAAGATATGGTTCATGCATGATTGGAAAGTAGCTGGTGCATTAGTGAGCCCAAATGGCATCACTAGAAACTCATAATGTCCGTAGTGGCAAAGGAAAGTGGTCTTTGAAACATCCTGTTCCCTGACCCGAATCTGATGGTACCCTGAGCAGAGATCAATTTTGGAAAAGTACTTTGCCCCCTGTAGTTCATTCACTAACTCATCAATCCTAGGGATGGGATACCTGTTCTTTATGGTCTTCTTATTGAGTGCCCCGTAATCAATGCACATGCGTAAGGTTCCATCCTTTTTCTTCACTAGCACTACTGAAGATGCAAAGGGACTGGAGCTAGGTTTGATGTATGCCAGCTTGAGTAGTTCCTTGATTGTACTCTCGATCTCATCTTTATACCTGTAAGGAGTGGTGATAACTGCTTGGGTCCCCTCCTCTAACTCAATAATGTGCTCAAATCCCCTATCTGGAGGTCGACCTGCTAAAAGGTCTCCAAATAATACCTTGTGCTTCTATAGTAAGGCCTCTATATCTGCTAGATGTTGTGTGGCCTCATCTAGTGGTTTCCTGAAGGTAACCATACACTCTGCAACCCACTCAATGTCTCCCTGCCGGAGTACTGCCTCCATCCTGTGTGATGTCACTGCTGTGGGAGGATAGGTATCCATCCCTCTCAATACCACCTTCTGCTCTTGTAAACTCCATCTCCATGGTCTGGTAATTTGTGGAATACTTCCCTATGGAATACAACCACTGAACTCTTAGTACCACATTCATGTCAGGTACATCTACCACATAGAATGTCTCTATCACTGTATAATTCCCAAGTGTTACCTTTAATTTAGGAATCCTTTGACTACACTCCATGGTGTGCCTTCCTGCTGCTACCGAAAACCCATCAAAGCTCTCATTCTGAATGTCTCTCTTTTTAACCCATGCAGCATCAATAAAGTTGTGGGATGCCCCACCATCTATTAGTACTCCCACTCTTTGGCCCTGTACGATACCTCTGATCCGAAGAGTGTGGAATCTAGGAACCCCTGTCATGGTAGCAATGGTACCTTCTGATGCCTGTCCCTCATCAACTGTCTCTGTTGTCTCTCCCTGCTCCTGATCCTGGTAATCCTCATCCTCCTCACTGTCGGAATAAGCCTCTATGTAGTAGGCCTTTCCTTTTCCTGACCATCTGTGACCTGGTATCCATAGTTCCTGGCAAGTGAAACATAACTTTTTTCTTCTAAGGTCTTGTCGGGTATCATTGTCCATCCATTCTTTCTTGGGCCACGGTTTCCTTTCTTTATCTTTAATAGGAACATTGGTCCTGGGAGGAAACCTATTTTTGGGCACTGCATCCTGCAAGTCTCTAGTTCGTCTGATGGCATCTGCTAGGGTGATGGGCCTACAAGACTTGACGCATCCCCGTAAAGGTTCAGTGAGAGCCTCAATGAACAACATAATCAACCTGCTCTCTGATATATCTGTGACCATGACTGCTGTCCTTTGAAACTCAGAAATAAAAGCATCTACACTTCATGTCTGCTTGAGCTGTGCCAGCTCCCTAAAGTGTACCTCTGGATCCTTCCGATCAAACCGCTCAATGAGCCTCTGTGTAAAATCTGTGTATGAGGTGATGGTGTTGTGACCCACTGTCACTAACCCGTGGTACCACCACTCATGTGCTTCTCTGTCCAAATGCAAAGTAGCCAATTTAATGGCATCTGTCTCAATCATGGGGTTGAGCTGGAAGTATGTATCCAACTTCTGCACCCAATTCCTAGCTGGGCCACCCCGAGTGCCCCCAAGGGTAGGGATAGTCAGTTTCCCTATGGTGCGCTGTAACTCATAGTTCTGGGTGAATGGCCTATTGTAAGCTTTGGGTTTGTTCTTACTTTTAAAGTGGCAGAAGTCAGTGAAGGTCATGGCTAAATGGAAGTCTTCTCCTAAAGCCCTATATTCTCTCAGATAGGCACTCATGGGTTCTTCTGGTTCTGCTTGTGCTAGAGGCACTGCAGCTGGACTATCTAAGAATTGAGGCATGGTAGGTCGGAAAGGATTGTATATATGGGGATGGCTCTGCATGTTGGTATGTAAGTGCTCCCTACTACTGCTGGTGGATACCCTATCATTGTTGAGAAATAAGGGACAGTGTGGGGTGGGCCCATTCTTCTCAGTCATTTGCCTGAAGGTGCTCATCATTTCTTTTTGCCCAGTGGTGAGTTCTTTTATGGCTGATATGAGACTATTGAAAGTTATTTTATCATCATCGGCCATTGTTTTTTTTGCCTTTTTCAAACTGATACTCTTTGTTCCCCAAATCTATGTCCTCTAACTCCTCTTCTCTGTCTCTATACCTCTGTCTCCTGTGAGTAATGTTGTATGGGTCTCCTGGATTCATTTATAATTTTTGCATGCCCATAGCTGGCAAGGAAAATAGCTCTGATACCATTGTAATATCCCAAACTGATATTTTCCTGTTTATGTGTATACTGTAGATGGCTAATAGACTTACTCCTTAATCAAATAGGAAAGCAAACCCCGAACTTTGCATGCATGCAGTTGCATGCACATATGTGCCCTAGAAAAATACTGAGATGCTATAAAATAGGAGAAATCAATGCATGTACATACCAGTATATAGATCAGCTGATGGTGAAGAGACTGGTCCCAGCATGCAAGGATTCTGTCGGAGGAATAAGGAGATACACCAAATCGCCCTCCACAGGTGAATGCGCCCTCCTCTCAAACTGTATAAGATCCAGAATAATAAATAAGCTGCTGCTGGAAGCCCGGATGATGTGCACTAGGGTTATAATACCCCTCTAATGATGATGGAAGCAGCATGCGGAAGTTCTGAACCCTATAGGTAGGAAAACGAATTGCTTTGTCTCTTATCACGGTGACACGGTGTGACGGTGAAACCCTCTGGCTAGATGAATAATCAACCTCCCGGAATAACTGCTTAATGTAACTTGATGATGAACTAGTGCTGAACCTGGATGATCCAACCTGATGATGAACTAGGGTAGATAGATTTTGCTGCCAAAATACACCAGTTAGTTGAGCATGCGCTCAATCCCAACTTAGCTCGTCGAGCTCTCTAATTCGACTCCACAAATCAATTATCACATAAGTGACTTCTCCATTCACTTTATCTTTCTTTTATAAGTTTCAACTGCGAAAACCCTAACTTTTGACCTAATTAGGTCACTTTATCTTCTAATTTGCAGTTGACTTGCATGCATGCGCAAACCTTAACTTTTGACCTAATTAGGTCACTTTATCTTCTAATTTGCAGTTGACTTGCATGCATGCGCATGGAGACTTAATCGGGTGCATGCATCATTAAATAATGCCCAGATGTCATGCATGCTGGTGGCCTTTGGCTCTAGTGGCCCTCTTCGACCCAATGGTGATATAATATTGATGCCCTAGATCTTCTATATATGGCATTAGTCTTTGGCTGATTCCTTGACTGTTAGTACCCGCTCGAACCTATAGGAATCACATAGGTTAGCGGGTTGGTCCTTAAATGCCTAAGCAGAAGAGGACATTACAAAGACTCAGCCACACCAAAATCCAATTGGCTTACTAGGCCCCAAGGCCAAGCCAATCTCCCTTGGTTTAACAGGATGCTAAGGCAGTGGAAAGGTAAAATGGCTAAGCTAGTGGCTCATATAAGAGTTGGGACACCTCCACAAGATCTATCTGGCTTGGCATCCACATTACCTGCATCCCAACACAAGGTAGCATTCCTTTCTCTGCTCAACAGTCCTTCAGGTTATGCCTCCCTTCTAGTGTTCTCGGGGCATGCAGTAAGGATCTCCCAGCCACTCTTATCTTTTCTTGAGGTTCCTCTTTGCACTAGTTTAACAAGCCCGTTCCTCTTCTCTTCCACTCCTCAGTCTTGCATACAAATCAGACCCAAAACTAGGGTACACAACACAGCAAACCACACTATTAACTCAATAAGACAGGACCTTCACTGTACACAGGGAAATCACTGTAACAAAGGATTTCCACTGAGGGAAAGACACCAAGGATGGGGAACTACAAATAACCACTCTGTCTTACAAAATCAAGTGAACTCCATCGCTCCTTTGCTCAGCAAAACAACTAGCTTCTCAGTTAGGGAGAATGAACAAAACGGTGAACGCTAAACAACAGATTGACAATCACAGACAACACCACAATTCTGCAAACAGGATAAGCGCAAAGCGCGCATGAGCAGACTGGAGAGCTCGAATGGATGGAATGAATCACGACGGAATGACGAACTCCCCAGAATGACCGAGGAGGAGAGAGAAAAAACAAAACACGACTTCCTCCCTAACGGATTGGGCACGCATCACGTGTTTGCTTACTGCGGAAGCAAAAGTGCGGCTTCCCCCAGGCTGCAGTCTGCCTTGCCTTGCGTTGCCCCAGGCATTAACTGCCTCAACCTACTTCTGGAAGAAATTGATGATTAAGGACAAAGGACAAAAAGGTAGCTGAGGTTTCATGAGTTTCCCCATTGACATCTGGTCACACCCTATTGGCTCAGGGGTTTGACTAACTCCCCACCCTATCCCTTGTGAAATCATGCCCCCATCTCTTTCACGTTGCAGTCCCATGGCTAGTTGTGGTATTTTATTAAATTTGTGCATTTACATGATATACAAAATGCATTGTGCTTTAACTAGCACAATAACCATAGGCATCAACTTAATCACCTATTCACAAAATACCAGATTGACGGCAGGGCGTTGGCCTTGAGCTCCATGCCATGATCTCAATACAATACATACATCATGCACAATCAAAATGTCATGGGGTCAAAACCAGGGTGTTACAACAACAGTGATTTTGCAGAATTAAATAATTGAAAATACAATCACTAGATTTAAAACCGGATGGGATATGAATGAATATAGACAGTAAAAGCATTCACAGACATCAAAGGTACATAAAATGAACCAAGGTAAGCCTCTAGCTCCCCAACAACGACGCCAAATATGTTATCACGAATCTTGTAGTTGCCCCGTAAGATGATCCTATTCAAGACGACAAAGGAAAGGAAACTAAATTCGCGACCTATGATATCCAATACCTCTATAAGAACTCAGATGTCACACTAGTCAAGGACATGGGCTTTTCAGACTTTAGTGAAAATACTAAGCCCATGGGGTGTCCCTATGAGCAAGATAGCCCTAAAATAAGGAAACTGAGTAGATGATCAAGGGAATCTTGGTGGAATCTCTTAGTGGGATAGTTACTTAGAAATTTGCACAATTACTAAAAGATTTCGAGTGTCCGTATGAGAAGTCTCAATTTACCCTAGGGTTTAAAGCATGAAAAATTGGATCTATGGGTAAATGGTGAAATTAAGTGAAATTGGACACTTGGATTGATTGTTAGGTGTAAGATAAAGTGATTGGAGGTGAAACTAGCAATACCCAGTTTGCGGATTTGAAGATACCCACTCCTCCCAAGGAGGGCGTCTTCGCCTAAGAGGCAGACCAGTGCGTTAAGTGGGCAAATAAAGTCCGATGATCGTGAAAATTTAGACTTAGGGGTTTTATGATTATTTCGAAGTGGGTTTTAAGTTTTATAGCTCGCCACAAAATAAAACCTACATATCTAAGAAATGAGGGTTTTAAATGAGGGTCTAGTAAAATGAAAATGCAGTCCCAATTAAATACCGAGGAAAATGATAGATCTTACCTGGGATAATCGTACCTGATGTTTACGAGGATGAATGCCAAGGTAATGAAGATTATTTCCGCATAGATCAAGTGAAGGAATGATGAAAATCCAACTTTGTCGAAAACGCCCAAGGAAAGGAATGATGAAAATCCAACTTTGTCGAAAACGCCCAAGGAAGCCAAATGCGTCCTCTCTTCTGCCAAGCCAATTAAATAACAATGAGAATGGCAAGAAAAATGACAAATACTGACGAGAAGTAAACGAATAAGAGAGTAAGAAATCAGAAGATAGAAATACTCCTTGTATCCACCAATCTAGAAAGAAGAGCAAGGTGTATGTCTCCCACAAGTGCGCCCCTCTCCAAATCGACTTCCCTATCAAACAAATGGATCCATAAAAAAATATGCCACAGATTCACCAATGATCTCCAATGCAAGCGAGAAAATAATGTCAGTCAATCACAAAGAACATTCTTCAATCATCCACAAAAAGACAAGAGATCCCAGAATGATTTTCTCTATTATTCTTCAAGAGTCAATGGTGCCAAATTTTCCCATGGGATACAATGGGGGGGTCTTGTCTTTATATAGCTTTTGAGAGATGCAAATCCTAACTTACTTTTACATCCTACGGTTGAGATTATAACATCATCAACAATGGAGATCAGTTTTACATGGATCAACTTGACTAGATCAAGGGGGGTGCATGTTTTGCCCAATAACACCTTGTCTAAGTCAAAATAAAATATAACATAAGATGTGATCATGATAATACATCAAAAGGGGGTCACTAGGGGCTTAATTCACCCTAGGCCCCATTACAACCTCATAACATATGATATAACAATGCAATACATCAATTAGTCAAGTTGAGGGGCGCCCCTTGGGGTCGTCCTCACTGACTGAGCCAAAAATAAAATAATACAGACATCAATGCTGACTGAAACTATTAAAGAACTGTCTGGGCAGCCAAACTACATCATCAAACAAATTTCCAAGCCATTTCCTTGACCCAACATGCCAAAACGATTTTTTTAGTGAATTCTCTAGTTCATTTTCTGGTGGTACATCCTCTGAAAATGATAAAAATCATCATAACTCTTTTTAGGATGATAACTAGGGAAAACTGACTGTACTAGATGATATAGAGACACAAAAGAATGGTATAAGTGACTACTCATACCCCCTATAACACTACAATGCTCTAGAACCAAAATCACTACCATATGTAATCAAATTTGATCATTTGGCCTATAATAAAGTGATAATAATCACTGATCATGAGATCTGGGGCCAAACTCTCAAAATTGAAACCGCAGTATTGGTCTTGGGCATGTCTAGAAAAAATATAAGCAATGTTGTTTTTTGAATCACTGCTTTGGGAAATGTGTTTGACTTGGTCAACTGCGTTGACGAGGTCAAAATACCCAAACTGGAGGTGAGATACTGTACCAATATGATTATGCCTGCATCCAAGGTAAGAAATGCTCTAATGGTGTATATTAAAACCAAACTTAAATCATGTTCTTCATAATCATGGTGGCAACAATAATAATAGTAAGTAAGATATACCTATTCCTTTGAAAAGCCTCGGAACCTTCTGGAAATCTGCTTGTTCATGCCACACTTACAAAGCTTATATGGTGTGCTAATGCAAGGTGAGGGTGGAAAACAAGGCTAAGGCAAAGGGAAATGACTTCTAACTGACTTTAACTATGTGATCTCTCTGAATGATAACCAATACACTCAACCAAAAAGACATATGCATGACATATAGCAATAGGGAATGGCAGTGCCTCACAAATGGATGAAGTACTTGGGCTCGTTTCCTTCAGACTCTAGCAAGTTTCCTTTTCATCACTTTCACAATACAGGTCAACCTCCAAAGGCAAGTGCCCTGGGAGCCTTTTGGGTTGTAGTACTAACAAAGACATAACCTTTGCAGGCTAGTCTCACCCTGCTACCCTGTGGCAGAAAATGCACCGAACACTATATAAAGAGTGAGTGCTCATCCTTTGACCATTAACCTTTTTCAATAACTTTCACATTTCACATAAGATAGTAGCCAGCCTACAAGAGCATGTGCCATGGAAAGCCTTCTGGGCTCCAGTAAAGGACTAAGGCCTAGCCTCGCTGCCAACGAGCAATCCATAGCCCCGACAGGTTTGCCTCTCCCTGCTACCCCTGTGGAGGGCAGATGAGCCTTACATTATACAAAGAATGAGTGCTCAACCCCTTGGCCACTGACTACTTTTAAAATATTTACTTTGCATCATTTAGATATAGCTTTTATGCATTTTGATGCTTTAATGTTTAGCAACACCTTTTGGAGGAACACTTGTTTTGAGGACTAAAGAAGAACTACCTGATGAACCCAGCCACACTGGCCAAGCTGCATACTTCATAGCCAAAGACACATAACAACATGGAGTCTATCATATACAGGGATCAAGATGAAGAAAAGATCTTCAATCTCACAAATCTCAATCAATCTAAGTCATGGGATAAAATTCAACAACGAATGAACTGGATGGATGGAGACAAATGACACATGGAACCAACATAGCACTAGGGTCTAATATTTGTACAAACATGGCATGAGCAACAGTTTTCAACATCAAGTCCTTTGATTAGTCTTAGCACAAGTTCAAGCATTAGTACATATATAAGCATAGGTCACCATGATCATCCTAACAAGACAAGCATAGGTGTTTGACATACATCACAATGCAAAATCAAACTATAGAAGCATATACCTGATCTCACCATATATACTTGTCTACATTGGATAGGGCCCCTCTGTAGCTATGTGTACCATGTTTGATCTGCTACTCTGCTCAAATGAACTAGTTCAGCACTGAAAGTATGTCAATGGACTACTGAATCTCAATCCTGGCAAGAAAACTCTGATGAAAAAGGCTCTGAAATGGCTGAGGCTGTAATGATCCATGCTAAAACCCCATGTGAAAAATAGCTTGGAATAGAATAAGAGATAGATTTGTATGCTGCATCATGGTAGCCCAGCTGCAAATGTATATGTGATAACATCTACACTTTCTACAGGTGTAGTGGGATTTGCAAGAGAGTTGAAGAGAACCTGAAACCAAATCTATAAAGTGTTGACTGGTTCAGAAAAGGGGGTAAACCCTTGGGTTCATGGAAGACATCTGTATAGAAATCAACGATAGATATGAAAATAAGTTGGAGGATGTTTGTCCTCGTTATATTCTTTCATTTGGCGAAGCACCAATAGCCAAACTGTCATAAATGAAACAATCTCTATGGAACAATGCTTTAAACCATCTGCCTCTAGTCAACCAAATGCTCCATCAATATAATCCTGCAAGGCTTTGACATTTTGTGATAAAAATGACAAGAGTAATCCTCATATAGTAGGAGGGGTAATGGAAACAATGGAGGTTTGCTAGTTTAGAGGAAGCAGGGTGTTGTGATTACCCCCACCATGGGTCAACTCTCTCCAATGGCATTCATGCTTTTTGTTCATTTGTACTTACAATAGTGGTTGCGGCTAGGGGCAAGTCCTATGGGACTTTGGTAGAATAAATGCTCCCCACTCATGGCTCCTTAACCAAAGAATTCTGATTTGAACGTTGTAAGTTGGCTCTCCCAGATTAGGGAAGGGTGAACATGCCACATCAAGGTAATTGGAAACTGGTGAAAAAAATTGGGAGTTGTGAACTAGTGATTCACACACTGTCATACCCCAAGCCCATGATGACTACCTAATGACTTCAAACCCTCCCTTACCATAATTGTAAGAAAATTATGGTACGATACTAGGGACCTTCCCTCACCCTAGTTGGAATTTTACCGTTACTCATGTAAACCCATATGCCTCACCCAGGGGTACATATGTTCCAATGAGCAATGCATATGCTATAAAACTATACATGGCCTGATATAAACATGAAAGCATACATATGCATAACATCCATGCCTTGCTGATGGGTATTGCAGTCAATGAAGATTCACAAGGAGTGCCCGTAACATTGGTCTGTAGGACCTTAACACTCACCAGATATGTGAAAGACTCATTGGAGCATGAGCCATTTATCATCATGGAATGGACCAGCTTGGGCTTATGAAGTGTAGGCATCCTCATGAAAAAACAGATTTGTTTCAAGTGCAATCAATCATAAAAAGAAATTAAAGTAACCATGGAAAATATGCCAATTAAGATGAATATGTAATAAATTCCAATCATTTTGAGTACAAGGAATTGACATAAACGAGGTGAGACTGAAAAAAACCGCTTACAGTATTTTCAAATTTAAGCCTTTAGATGCCAGCTTATAGCAGCAGGAAACACATAATGGACTTCTTCTACCAAATAGGTAGAATAAACGAGAAAAGATGCTTGCTGAACTCCACCAAAAACGAAAGTTACAAACTTACAACAGAGGAAACAGCTGATAATGAAGTCTGAATGTGACCTTCCAAACAGCTGATTGCTGCATGCAAAACCCACCCTTTACAGTCTTCTATCAGCAAGGAGTTTCTTACTCTATCTCTTCAAAGTTCACAATCTTTTTCCATGTGCAAAAAATTTCTAGCAAACCTGTGATCTCTCTCGAACCTCAAAAAGCATTGAAGATGTGCCTCAGAGAATTTGTCTCCCTTCAAATGACCTTGAAATTCTTTTAGATGGTTTCCCATTCACTTCTCCTCAATCCTTCATTTTCCAATTACTTGGTTTCTCATGTGGTTCACACTCCTTTTAATCATTGTCAGGCTTTAGAAGGTTTTTGTCTTGTGTCCTTAACTAGGATTGTTTTTAAATTTTTTATGTCTTTCTTTTTGGCTTTAGAAGACCTGTTATAGGTTCCTCCATAAGATTATGTGGACTCTTTTCCGAGTGTAACTTTCATTCATAACGTTAAGTATACCTTATGCAACATGAGAGTGTCCAAACAGAGTATTTCCTTAATATTTGAGGCTGTAAAAGCATTTATCCAGTTGCTTTGATTTCCATGGCGAAATTTACATCCAATATTTACATTTATGGCTGTGGTATAGTTTATTGTTTTTCTTTTGTTCTTCAAATACAGGTTTAGTACTAAAATGTTTGGTTCTGGCTGTTTTAGTGAGATGAAAATTGATAGTTACAGCAGAGAAAACAGCTGATAATGAAGGCCAAATATCTCCTTCCAAACTTCTCACTGCTGCATTCAAAACCCACCCTTTACAGTCTTCTCTCAGCAAGGAGTTTCTTAGTCTATCTCTTCACAATCTTTTTTCCTGTTGGCAAAAATTTTCTAGCAAACCTGTGATCTCTCTGAAACCTTGGTTCCTCACATGGTTCACGCTTCTTTTAGTCATTATCAGGCTTTAGAAGCTTGTGTTTTGTTAGGCTTGCCTTTTTTTATGTCTTTCTTTTTAGCTTTATAAAGCCCTGTTGGGGGAATTTTGAGGTCAACAATGGGCCTCCCAAGGTTATGAATTTGTTTTTTTTTTTAAGTAAAAACCTACTTTTTTTTTCGTATTTTCGACTCAAAGTTCAAGTATGAGCACTCGTTAGATGTGGAATTTGAGTAAAACTACAAGGAGATAAGTTGAAAATATGAGATGAAAAAGTAGTTTTTTTCCACTTTTCTAAAAAATCATAAAATATTTATTGGTATGGATGACATCATCATCTTGAATCTTTTTGGTTCTAATAAAGTTGATTTTAAAGTTGATTTTGATGGTACATGTTTTGTTGTGATATCCAGTTTTTACCTCAAAATTCTCCTAATGATATTGTCAACTTACTTTTATTATTTATAACCTTAAGTATATACATTGTGACATAAGAGAGTCCAGACTCCAAACAGGGTATTTTCTTTATTGGAGGCTGTAAAAGTATCTAGCCACTTGCATTGATTTCCATGGTAAAATGTGTATTCGGTAATGATGTTTATGGCTGTGTGGTTTAGCTCTTTCTTTCCTTCCTCAACAACAGGTTATAGTTCTCAAAATGTTTGGTTCTGGCTGTTATATAATCTTGATTGTATTTCTCAGGCACATCAACTTTTGGTTGCATACATTGAAACAGTTTTTCTGTTGATGTATTATTTTTGTGCTTCTTGGGAAAAAGTTAACTGTAGTTCATATCACAAGCAACTGATTTTTCTATTGCAGGTGTTGCTAAAGAATTTACCTCCAAACACTATTCTGATGAATGAAATCAAACAATGCGTAAAGAACTTCCTTATTGGGGAAGGTCTACTTGCAGGAGAATCCTCACAAGCTATTAATTCTTTACGGAGGCTTCATGGAGAATCTGTATGATGATTATTAACCCGTTTTCCTTTAGTCATACTAATAATCATATGAATAGGTCTTAAGAGTTTGCTAAATGAATAGGCCTTAAGGGTTTGCTAAATTTACATGAGACCGTATTAGATGTGAGAAGTACTTAAATTTTTAAGCATATGAAGAAAATCAGAGATGCTAAGAGGTATTAACAATTTTAGATTACAATAAGGCCACTTGAAGCATCTAAATAATATGTAACAAAGTTAGCAGGTGTGAGATATATAATAGACAAAATGTTATGAAGTCGTCTCAAAAAATGCTGAAAGTTACTCTACCTGTGATGCAAAATAACAAGAAATGGCAACCTCTCCAAAACATTGACACACTAAATTAGTAAATTTTGAATCCTCTTTTGAATTCAAAAAGAGAAGAATACTAGTGCAATTAAAAAATCCGATCAGAAGATACAACTAGTGGTTAACACTTAAAATATATGCCAAAGACAAAACATAGGAAACAAGCCGAATGGATAGAATATGAGACAATGACTCAAAATACACACCACATGCACATTTAAAAAGGGAGAAAAATCTTGAGATGTTTATTAGTTAAAAGTTGTGGAAGCCCAGTGGCTTAGCTTGAATGGTTTAGTACCTGAATTACAAGTAGAGGTTGTAAGGTCAAGCCCCTATTTACTTTGGGTACCATCCTCGGAAAGAGGGGAAGTGCTCAATGGCTTTCTTGGAATGTGTATTCCACCGAAAAAAAGTCATGAAATTGAAGTAAACATTATGAAATTGAAGTAAACATTTAGAATCTGGAAGCCCCTATTTACTTTGGGTACCATCCTCGGAAAGAGGGGAAGTGCTCGATGGCTCTTGGAATGTATTCTATTCAAAAAAAGTCGTTAAATTGAAGTAAACATTTAGAATCTGGAAGCCCCTATTTACTTTGGGTACCATCCTCGGAAAGAGGGGAAGTGCTCGATGGTTTTCTTGGAATGTGTATTCCATCGGAAAAAAAAAAAATTAGGTCGTGAAATTGAAGTAAACATTTAGAAACTGGAAGATAAGTATATGAAAATATATGTTTAAACATGACATACATGACATAAGAAAAAATGTATTCCATCATAGAAAAAGAAAGAGAAAAAACAAATAGTTAAATTCATGGAATTGAAATAAACATTTATAATTTGGAAAATATCTTTCAACTTGCCTATTTCATGTTGACTTGTATGAAAATACGTGTATAAACATGACACAAGGAAAATGCAAAATACATAATTTTTCAAAATTATGCCGATTTGTTAAGAATATTATTTAGCCTTGAATCTAATAATTATTACAGATTCTCTATGATTGATTTACACAGGCATATTTTGCTTTGTGTTTCCTTATTCTCCTCGATTAGGAACAATGAACAATAGCACAGTACGGCTACTGTTTTCAGCAGAAGGGTTCTTGTTTCATAGTAGCAATATTCAAGTGCTATATATATATCTGTGTAAGGAGAAAATATATTATAACAAAAACATTAAACATCTTATACAAAAACATGTATTGTTAAGTTACAAAAACAGATTCTCTATGATTGATTTACATGTAAGCTCCCGCATCCGGCCGGCGGTTCATCATCCATTCAGCAACTCCTCAAGATCTCCAACGGTTCATTTGTTTGGCAACCGTTTTCTTGCTTGGGAGCTTTTGGAGTGGTCCATCACCTGAATTTGTGGAACGTTTGACACATAGCCATCAAAAGCTTGATGGGAGCTTGGCTATTTAAAATCCCTGTTGGTCCCCAAGCTCACTATCTCAATCCCCTTCAGTTTTACACCATCAAGAAGGAGAAAGCAGAGCTTGGAAGCGCCGTACAGGAAGCTAAACCTTGTGGAACAGGGAAATCTTCTACAACAAAGTTCAGTAGCATCAATGGCTGGAGGTATGATCTATTGGGCATTCCTATTTCGATTCTGTTTTATAGTTTTATTCCGCATTTGTTCAGAATCGGAATTTCTGCTAACAGTTGGTATCAGAGCAGTTATCTCTACCTTGGTGTTCTGTATGTGGTTGCCACTGTAGGGTTTTCTCTGTATGTGTCCTTGATGATATGGGAGAAACTCTATGTATGTTTTACAATGTCTGCGAAAGTATTGGTATGAATTTTCGACTTGTCTTTCTGTTATAGATTGGGGGAAACTCAGTAAACGTTCTATCAAATGTTTGCGTTTTTTTTTTAAAACCTAGATCCGCATTGCTTTGGGTCTGTGTTTTGGATCTGGAGCCAATGCCTGCATATTAATTTATAAATCATAGATTTGAAATATGACTTCCTTGGTCTTCATTTTGGATTGGAGGGTTCGATCTAACATTTTGTCCAATGCCTGCATTCTCTCTATGTAGATATGGGAGAACCATGTTGCAGTTTGATTACTCATCTACATTTCTTTTATAGATATGGGAAAACCAAGTTTGCTATTTAACTCTTCACCTGTGTTCGCTTCTATAGATCTGGGAAAACCCATGTTGCATTTTAATTTCCTCATCTGCGTTTTGATAGATCAGAAAGAGCGTGCGTTTTCATCTGTCCCTCATCCAAAATTTGTATATATTCCTCAATTACATCTATCTTCGCAGTTGGTGAAATATTCTGAACTTTAATATGGTCTTTCATTTCCTCCCTCAATTCAGTTTGGAGAATAACACTTTTCACATTGAACCATTGTTTATTATATGGGTTCAGTGCTTCACACGGAAATGTTAAAGAAAATCGTATAGAAATGCTTCTGGTAAATTTCAATTAAAGAACTTCGAAATGCCTGATTACGTTGAAAGTCTCTTTCAGATGGATCGTTAGCCCAAAAGTGGATCATGATATATAATAGAAGCAATATTTTAATATATATTTTAGTATGTATATATACAAGGTTCAGCGCCAGAAAGTAACGAAGGGTTGGGTGAGTCGTCTAGATTATGGGCTAGTATTTTAATGAGTTTTTATAAAACTTAAAAACCTAGTTTATGCCTCTTAAAGCTTCCTTGTATTAAGGTTTTAAAACATGATTAAAAGAGATGTTCTTAATTCAGATTCCAATGTGAGCAAACAACTGACCTCACGAAGGAGTCAAGGGATTCACGACATTTTTGAAGACGTTTTAATACAACTTCAGAACTAGATTTTGAAACAGGATTATAACTTATGGGTAAAAACAATGATAAACCATACCTGAAGGGAAACCTCTGATAGCTCCTTTGCTCAATCTTATGGTGATTATAATCTTTACTGTACAATTTTATGGTAAATTCTGAATTTCGGATGGCTATATTTATGTTATGGCTTAGCTGAAGGAAGATGCTTTAGACAGAAATAATATGGTTTTTTGTCTATCTATTATTGAAGCTACATTGTACATTGTTGAAGCTGCCAGTCTCATTCAGATCTGTTCATTTGAAACTTGTTTTGTTACACTGAACAGCAATAATGTCTAGTAAATCTTTATGATATTTAATTAGAGAATAGCCACAGCTTCTCTAATTAATTAATATTATAAAGAAAGTTTAGACAGTAATTGTAATTAATTATACTAAATATAATAAATTTTATCCCACAGGAATTTTTATTATATTTATGTAATTAATTAGGATAAAATATTGAATTATTCATAACTTACTCACAAGAATTATGAATTAATAGTTTTATCATGAAGAATATTTGAATCTGCTTGAATTAAAAATTTAGCCCACAGGCAATTTTTGTCATTAGATTCAATCTTAGATCATGAAATTACATTGGTAAAACATGAAATTTTATTTGGTCTCAATTTTAACGTAAGCATGTGATCTTTATTTTTTATGCAGTTGCACAACCTGCAAATTTCTCTGAAATTCGTTGTGATATCCCTGAACTTAAGGGAGATAACTATAAGGTCTGGAAGGAGAGAATTCTCCTTCATTTGGGATGGATGGACATAGATTATGCTATCAGGAAAGATGAACCACCAGCACTCACCAATACCAGCACTGCAGCAGACATCACGCTTTATGAGCGATGGGAGCGATCTAATCGTTTGAGCATGATGTTCATTAAGACTAAAATTTCAGCTGGTATTCGTGGTTCAGTTGATCAGTATGAAAGGGTCCGAAACTTGCTGAAAGCCATTGATGATCAATTCATCACTTCAGACAAGGCACTAGCAAGCACCCTAATCATGAAGTTCTCATCCCTAAGGCTCACCAGTGTGAAAGGTGTGCGCGAGCACATCATGCAAATGAGGGACACTGTGGCTCAATTGAACAAACTTGAGGTTGAAATATCAGAGTCTTTCTTGGTGCACTACATCCTGAACACCCTTCCGCACCAATATGGACCTTTCAAAATCTCATACAACACACATAAGGATAAATGGTCCATAAATGAACTCATGACCATGTGTGTTCAAGAGGAAGAAAGATTGGTGATGGAACTGGGAGAAAGTGCAATGCTGGCAACGCACAGGAAGGGCAAATCTCAAGCCAATAAGGAAGGGAAAGATAAAGTACCTCCCCAAACTGATATTAAGAAGGTTTCCAAGTGTTTCTTCTGTAAAAAGAAGGGACACATGAAGAAGGAATGCGAAAAATTTCAAAAATGGCTTGCAGACAAAGGTAATGCAATCTCGTTTGTTT
>LPNX010675877.1:808460-819627 GCA_001517045.1 Pseudotsuga menziesii
AACTGAAACAAATTGAGAAAGTGCCCAATCCAGATGCCATTTCATTGGATGACATTGACACTACCAGCAAATGGAGGGTGGAGAGGGAGGATCCTGTGATGGACGAGGCACCTGAATGGTTGGAGGAAGAGGGGGATGATGATGCAGATCCGTCAGAGGAGGAGGGGGAAGAGGAGGATGCTGATGTTCCACTTCCAGAGGATGACTATGCCTATGACTATGAGGACATTGAGGAGGAGGTTGATACTCATTTTCAGCGTCGACCAGCTCCAAGTGGCCCACCACCTCCACAGAGTCATACAGTTGGGACTGGGAGGAGACAGCTCACATTCACCTCCCCCTCATCCACAGCATCTACTCGAGCAGTTGGAGGTTCTAGTTCCACCCCAGGCTCATCTGGACCACCTCCACGACCACCGGCACCCACTGCTTCTAGAGGAAGAGTGGTGCCACAGCCAGTGCCCTTGACCCGTAAAAGGGGTAGATTGATTAGAGGATCATCCTCAGGGAGTCGATGACTTGATTCCTATTTTTATCATTGTACTATACTATCATACTATGTTGGTGTCCTATGTCTAGACTCTATACACTATGATTCTACATGCCTCATGAGTCATGACTCATGATGATTCATCTCTTGAGAGACATTTATTTTGATCATTTTATGTAATGTTCTATCATTCCATCAAGAACATATTATGCATCTTATATATGAGTTGTATTTTAATATTTATGTGGAAATGTGTTTATTTGATGTTGTTGTTGCTTTAGATGTTAAAAAAATTGAAAAAAAATGTTTATTTTTGTATTTTTTAATGCGAAACGACATTTGCCGATATTTTCGCCGTTGCTGTCGATAAGTTTCATTCCAGACCCCCGGCGATATATTCGCCGACACGATATATGTAACTATGATGTAAACAACTATAAAAATTTCAGTGCTGTAACATAAAACCAAGAATATAGAAAGGAAAATAGTATTAACAACTAATATAATGGGTTTAGGGTAAAAAAAACCTTATACATCCAAATTATACAAAGATAATAACTATAAAACCCAGTATAGTATTCTTGGCTCACGGCCGTATTACAAATTTACACAGGAAGGTTTTTACAGCCTGTTCCTTTACTTTAAACGCAGTTTTTTTTTATACAAAAACAAAATGTACACTCACGGCCGAAGTCGGAAAGCCCTGCGATAAGCAAGGGTCTTAACCAACTAAGAAAAACAGCGAAGAAAACAACCAAAACAACCAAAACCCATGAGGGTCTTTCAGGCTGTAATGACCAGCCCTTAACTTTCCATGAGGGTTTGAACAAGATGGGACGGCCATGGAAAAGTCCAGGCTTACCGGAGGATAGCAACTGCTCCTATCTCGTGCTGCCTTTCCCCAAACTTGGAGTCGTTACCTGTAACAAGAACAAATAATGTGAATATTCTACTTACAGTTTGAACACTTAAAAATGTAAAGAAATCAACTACGAAGTACTGAGGGGAATCACAGCTTCGTACCTAACATTTGAGAGAAACGTGACCAGTTACAAACAGAAAAACAACCACTAGTGTAAAAATAAGGAGATCCTTCATCGTTGCAAGAAGAAAGGGAGAATAGGGTTAACAGCGCAGCATACATCCTAATGCCATCCCGAGGAACACTACTTCAGCACTCACGAAGGAGGAAGGCGTTTACAGTCGAGGGTTTAGTCATGGAAACGGCGAGGGAGAAAACCCTGAGAATGTTATCAACAACCTTCGTAAAACACCAGATAATGTTACAACAGCACTTTTGTACAGGCATTGGACGAGCGTTCAAGGAAGATAGCGTTTGGGAGGCTGTCACAGGGCAAGGTAACGACAGTGCCTTGAGAATAATCATAGCAGAGTGGAGAACGCCCGAAGGCGACGGAAGAATGGCGAAGTTAGGGTTAGAGGTGGCCCTTTTAACCTCTCGACGCTTGGCCAACAATCTGCCACATCTCCTCATAAATATTTTGCACACCATGGGTAAATTCCTATAGTCGATCAGGAACAGACACGAGGAATGATCTTCACAATCTTTTGGCTGAATTTAAAAGGTTCGACTATAATCTTCAGCAAGGTCAACCTATCATTTGCGTGATAATAACAAGAATCTCGTTAAAATAAAATATAACCTTGCATCATAACTCATTAGTGGCATAAAGGTAAAACAATTCATGTGATTACATTACGATATACCATCATTTACAATTTGGTAAATTGCACTATAATTCTATGTTCATCGTTAATATAGCTAGCATTCTGGTATGGAATTTCGTAACATGTTATTCTTACCTAATAAATCATTGATCAAATGATTTACTATATCAAGAGTAATAAGTGCATGAAATAACCTTATATACAAGCTTAGAAAGTATGAGATAAGGTTTATAAGAGTTTTCCTTTAGAATTAAATCCTTAAACTTGTTATGAAATGGTCTTGTCATGACTTTTCTATCCATGTGAATGACTATTTTGTCATTTGATAATTACGGTCTTAATTAAAATAATTGTTGTAATATGGTTATAGAAGGGAAGCATAATACCTATGTTAAAACAAGAAAAATATTTATACAAGTATTCGACCAACATCTAAATTTTAATTATAGAGTATGCTAAGGGATGATGTTTAAAGTGTTGTAGAATCAACCATGATAAGCATACTGATAGTAATGTTAACCCTTTGGTCTTATCTTATTTTTTCTAAGAATAGAAATTGGTAAAATAATACAAAGAAAATAATAACATTTACTTTGATATTGTTTTGCCTAGAATAAAGGTTCTTAACCAAGCAATGGTGACATACAAGAGTTAAGCTTTTAAACTCTTCATTTAAGAATTTATCATCGTAAATGTTAGATCAGTAAATGATTCAGTTCTGCATTCTTTTAAGATAGTAGCCACTAAGAACAGGTCCACTTATTTGATATGAAAGGATTAGAATCAAAACCTGTTATAGTAAGTCATCTATCTGACTAAGAAATAAACTTAGTTTTGGAAACAGTAATACTTAACCCCTTATAAATGAACATTACAATGTAAATGTATGTGTGCACTTGGAAGGTAAACTATAAATTCTGTAACTCTGCCTTTTTCTACTTTATTTTGTAAAGAGTTTAATTGAAGTCTTTTAATTCTTGGCACCTATGATAAATATCGAATAGCACAGTAATCTTTAAGAATCATAAAGTTACTTCCACTAGAAAGATGGACAGTTATTGAATTTTACCTCAGTAAGTATTGAAAATGGTTTAGCATTTATCTTCCTACTGAACTTTTGTGTTTGCGACGTACTTGTACTTATAAACACTTTAGAATTTCGACAAGCTGCCAACCGAACTTCTTACCTGTAGTCTGTAAGAACAGGAAAACGTTCTGCATTAGCTCGAAAGCTAAGTAAGCCCAGTTTTGCATGACATCCCACCTTGTGGTCGCAAAAAGAAAACCAGTCAGTATTCTGAAAAGAACTGTTCTATCATTAAACACAACCCAACAGATAATTTAATTAATAAAATGATAACATATAACTAATTAAATGATTAGTTAACATCATTTATGTTAATGATATGCAGAATTAAAAAAATTTAATTTTTTTGGAAAATTTGGGGGTTTTGACAGTTCAAGAGTTTCCAAGCACTTTTGAACAACGAGTTGAACCACATACTTCTCAAGAAGATAGTGATACAACATTGAGAAAATCTACTAGACCAAGGAGATCAGCAATTCCTGATGATTATGTTGTGTATCTACAAGAATCTGACTTTAACGTTGGAACCGAAAATGATCCCGAGTCCTTTTCACAAGCCATGAATTGCAAAGAATCAGAATTATGGTACAATGCCATGAAGGAAGAGATGAATTCTATAAAGAGTAACGAAGTTTGGGATCTTGTTGAGTTGCCTAATGGTGCAAAAGCCATTGGATGTAAATGGGTCTTTAAGACAAAGAAAGACTCATTGGGCAACATTGAGAGATACAAGGCTAGACTTGTTGTTAAAGGATTCACTCAGAAAGAAGGAATTGACTACACGGAGACTTTCTCTCCATTATCTAAGAAAGATTCCTTGCGCGTTATTATGACATTAGTAGCCCATTTCGACTTAGAGTTACATCAAATGGATGTGAAAACGGCTTTTCTAAATGGAGATCTAGAGAAGGAGGTTTACATGAAACAACCTGAAGGATTCCCCTCTAGTGATGGTGAGCAATTGGTTTGCAAGCTCAAGAAATCCTTATACGGTTTAAAACAAGCATCCCGCCAATGGTATTTGAAATTCCATAATATAATTTCTTCTTTTGGTTTTGAAGAAAACATTATGGATCAATGTATATATCTAAAAGTTAGTGGGAGTAAAATTTGTTTTCTTGTTTTATATGTGGATGACATTTTGCTAGCAACCAATAATAAGGGAATGCTGCATGAAGTGAAACAATTCCTCTCTAAAAATTTCGATATGAAGGATATCGGTGAGGCATCTTATGTCATTGGCATTAAGATCCATAGAGACAGATTTCGAGGCCTCTTAGGTCTGTCTCAGGGAACCTATATTAATAAAATTTTAGAGAGATTTCGGATGAAGGATTGTTCACCAAGTACAACTCCCATTGTGAAGGGTGATAGGTTCAATTTGAACCAATGCCCGAAGAACGACCTTGAAAGGGAACAAATGAAGAACATTCCATATGCTTCTGCTGTCGGAAGCCTAATGTATGCTCAGGGCTGCACAAGACCTGACATTGCATTTGTTGTGGGAATGTTGGGACGATATCAGAGTAATCCAGGTATAGACCACTGGAGAGCTGCAAAAAAAGTAATGAGGTATCTTCAAGGAACTAAAGACTACATGCTTATGTATAGACGGACAGACAATTTGGAAGTAATTGGCTACTCAGATTCTGACTTTGCTGGATGTGTTGATTCACGCAAATCAACATCAGGATACATTTTTATGATGGTCGGTGGAGCTGTATCATGGAGGAGTGCCAAGCAGACCTTGATTGCCACTTCCACTATGGAAGCCAAGTTCGTCTCCTGTTTTGAGGCTACTTTACATTGTGTATGGCTTAAGAGTTTCATTTCTGGGCTTAGAATTATGGATTCTATCGCTAAGCCATTGAGAATGTATTGCGACAATTCAGCTGCTGTTTTTATGGCTAAAAACAACAAAAGTGGGAGTCGAAATAAACACATCGACATTAAGTATTTAGCCATCAGCGAACGTGTTAAAGCAAAGAAAGTGGTCATTGAGCACGTCAGCACTGAGATGATGATCACTGATCCTTTGACTAAGGGCATGCCACCGTTTAAATTCAAGGATCATGTAATGAATATGGGACTTGGTTCCATTATGTAGTTTCTCATTGTATGGACAATGTTATTTACTGTGCTATTTTTTCTCATACATATGTGCACCTTAAGTTAATTTGAGAAAATTCATCTATGAGGACCAAGAATAAACATAAGGTTTATTCATTAAGAAATTGTTGCCACATAAATTAAAATAGCAATAAATACATAGTGATACATGGAAGGTAATACTTGTCATAAGAGGACTTATCGCCATGATTCTTGTATCTATTACTTAATACAGATTGTCCATAGGTTTTAAGATGAGACATTAAGTTTGGAAGTATGGACCAAGTGGGAGAATGCAAGCTCCCGCATCCGGCCGGCAGTTTATCATCCTTTCAACGGCTCCTCAAGATCTCCAACGGTTCATTTGTTTGGCAACCGTTTTCTTGCCTGGGAGCTTTTGGAGTGGTCCATCCCCTGAATTTGTGGAACGTTTGACACATAGCCATCAGAAGCTTGATGGGAGCTTGGCTATTTAAAACCCCTGTTGGTCCCCAAGCTCACTATCTCAATCCCCTTCAGTTTTACACCATCAAGAAGGAGAAAGCAGAACTTGGAAGCGCCGTACAGGAAGCTAAACCTTGTGGAACAGGGAAATCTTCTACAGCAAAGTTCAGTAGCATCAATGGCTGGAGGTATGATCTATTGGGCATTCCTATTTCAATTCTGTTTTATGGTTTTATTCCGCATTTGTTCAGAATCGGAATTTCTGCTAACAATATTCAAGTGCTATATATATATATCTGTGTAAGGAGAAAATATATTATAACAAAAACAGTAAACATCTTATACAAAAACATGTATTGTTAAGTTACAAAAACAGATTCTCTATGATTGATTTACACAGACATATTTTGCTTTGTGTTTCCTTATTCTCCTCGATTATGAACAATGAACAATAGCACAGTACGGCTATTGTTTTCAGCAGAAGGGTTCTTGTTCCATGGTAGCAATATTCAAGTGCTATATATATATCCGTGTAAGGAGAAAATATAGTATAACAAAAACAGTAAACATCTTATACAAAAACATGTATTGTTAAGTTTTAGAAAATTTAAAAATATAAACAATAGTACAGTATGGCTGCTGAAAACTGCAGAAGGGTTCATGTTTCATAGTCGCAATATTCAAGTACGAATACAGTGTAAAGAAAAAATATAGTAAAACTAAAAGTAAGTGGACATTTTAAAAAAAAAAGCCATGCAAGTTTTAGAAAAATTAAAAATATTTTATAAGCAACTTGAAACTTATCATAAATTTATATTTTATAATTCAAATTTGAGTTTATAATTATTTATATGATGTTTTCGTTTATAATTATTTATATGTTCAAATTTGAGTTTATAATTATTTATATGATGTTTTCGTTTATAATTATTTATATGAAAACACATATAAGCTGAAAATTTGAATATGGTTATTATCTTGTCATACTGAAGTTACAAATAGTATGAGACATGAGACATGAGTTAAATAGAATGAGACATGAGTTATCATTAGATACACTAGTTTCACTCTTATAATTAATGAATTTGAGTATTTAAATTATTAAAAGTTAAACTACTTTTATAATTAATGATTTTTTCTACACTATGCTCATAAATATGAGCATAAATTGAGTTTATAATTATTTATATGACGTACTGAAGTTAATTTTATAATTAATGATTTTTTCTACACTATGCTCATAAATATGAGCATAAATTTGAGTTTATAATTATTTATATGAAAAAACATATAGGCGTACTTAAGTTGAGTTTATAATTATTTATATGACGTACTGAAGTTACAAATAGTGAGACTTGAGTTACAATTAGTATGATATAAATAGTATGAGACTTGAGTTATGAAGCTTGTCATACTCTTGTCTGCTCATAAATTTGAGTTTATAATTATTTATATGAAAAAAATATGAGCATAAATTTGAGTTTATAATTATTTATATGAAAAAACATATAGGCGGACTTAAGTTGAGTTTATAATTATTTATATGACGTACTGACGTTACAAATAGTGGGACTTGAGTTACAATTAGTATGATATAAATAGTATGAGACTTGAGTTATGAAGCTTGTCAAAAGTTAAACTAAGTTTATAATTATTTATATGAAAAAATATGAGCATAAATTTGAGTTTGTAATTATTTATATGAAAAAACATATAGATGGACTTAAGTTGAGTTTATAATTATTTATATGACGTACTGAAGTTACAAATAGTGAGACTTGAGTTACAATTAGTATGATATAAATAGTATGAGACTTGAGTTATGAAGCTTGTCATACTCTTGTCTTACTCTTGTCTTGTCATACTGAAGATGCAAATAATGATTTTTAAATGGTTTAAAAGTTAAACTAGCATAAATATGAGTTTATAATTATCTATATGAAAAATTATCTATATGAAAAATTATTTATATGAAAAAACATATAGGGGTACTGAAGTTACAAAGGCTTGAGTTATGAGGCGAGTTATGAGTTATGAGGCTTCAATTATATAGAATGAGGCTTGAGGCTTGAGTTAAATAGTATGGGTATTGAAGTTACAAAAAATTGAGTTATGAGGCTTCAGTTAAATAGTATGAGACTTGAGTTATGAATAGTATAAGGCTTGAGGCCTGAGTTAAATAGTACGATACAAGTAGTATGAGATTTGAGTTATGAGGCTTGTCATACTAAAGTTACAAATAATGATTTTTCTTTAAATGGTTTAATGATTTTTCTTTAAATGGTTTAAAAGTTAAACTACACTATGAGCATAAATTTGAGTTTATAATTATTTATATGAAAAAACATATAGGTGTACTGAAGTTACAAATAGTATGAGACTTGAGTTGATACAAATAGTATGAGACTTGAGTTATGAGATTTGTTATACTCGTCATATAGTATGACACAAATAGTATGAAACTTGAGTTATGAGGTTTGTTATACTCTTGTCATACTGAAGTTACAAATAGTATGAGACTTGAGACTTGAGTTAAACAGTGTTCAACGGGGATGCATCCTGAAGGGTCAGGGACGCGTTTCGGCGTTTCTCGCGTCCCAGAGACTCCTATACTCCATGTGAATCGTTTCAAGACGTTTCGCTTTCGGCGAAACTTGACGAGACACGGAGCGAAATGTTTTGGTGGGCGGCCAAACTTGATGAAACTTGGGAGGCTTCCTAGCGTCCCGCTCGAAACTCCGAAACTTTGTTGAGACTTGTGGGCATCCCACCCGAAACTCCGAAACTGCTCCAAGATATTTTCAAATTTTCTTAACCTACATTTAAAAATAAATAAAAATGAAACAAGAGTTTAATTAAATATATCATTAAAGAATACTTATATATTAAAATTTAAAATTTAAAACATAAAAATACAAAATATTAAAAATTAAAGACTAAATCTGATTTCTAACCTAATCCTAAGCTATCAAGATCAACTCTTTAATATTTATTTATGATTTCATTAATCAATCAATCAAGCCTTATAAAGTCCTCCCTACCTGTTAGTCTCCATAGGGAAGATACAACCAGTTCTTATTGCTCACCAATGTTCGCACTTATATGAAGGAATTTTTAAAAGAGAAGGCTTAAGCAAATATTAAAAACCGTCAATTATTATATAAATAGAGGGGCCATTTTAGTGCATTCTATAATCACTTCCATTCGACCTTCGACTCGTTTACCTGCGACTCTAAAGCAGCCATCATACGCTCTGTGAATTATCCATTATATGCTTCGGCTTCTCCAGTAAAGAAAGAAAGGAGTGATGGAAACCATCCTACCATGTGCTCCCATATGGTGCTGATAAAAAGAATCCTATACGCATGGGATGGTTTGTTATTGTTGGGATTTATATTTTTCATATTTTAATATTTTTAAATAAAATTATCGCATCCTGGCGTCCTATCGTCCTCCCTGAATTTCTCTAAAATTTGGGGGTGGTCTCCACACTTCCCGAATGTGTATCTCCCCGCTCCTGCGTCTCGCCGTCCTGGAACCTTCGGGGAACATTGGAGTTAAATAGTATGAGACATGAGTTATCATTAGATACACTATTCTAGTTTCACTCTTATAATTAATGAATTTTAAATTTTAAATTATTGAAAATTAAACTACATTATGCTCATAAATTTGAGTTTATAAATATTTATATGAAAAAACATATAGGCATAGATGAGAGTTGAGTTATGAGGCTTGAGCTAAATAGTATGATACAAATATTATGAGACTGGAGTTATAAGAATTGAGTTAAATAGTACGATACAAATAGTATAAGACTTGAGCATAAATTTGAGTTTATTTGAGTTTTTTTTCCTTGGAAAAAGGCATAATTTTATTCATTCCGGAGAGAAACAAAATTACATGTTGTAGATATACATTCCTGTATATTATGAAGATGGGTTTATTTGAGTTTATAATTATTTATATGAAAAAACATATTGTCATACTGAAATTACGAATAGTATAGCTCGTTGAGTTATGAGGCTTGAGCTAAATGGTATGATACAAATAGTATGAAATTATGAGACTAGAGTTATAAGGCTTGAGTTAAATAGTATAAGACTTGAGCATAAATTTGAATGGTATGATACAAATAGTATGAAATTATGAGACTAGAGTTATAAGGCTTGAGTTAAATATGAAATTATGAGACTAGAGTTATAAGGCTTGAGTTAAATAGTATAAGACTTGAGCATAAATTTGAGTTTATAATTATTTATATGAAAAAACATATTGTCATACTGAAGTTACAAATAGTATAGAGTTGAGTTATGAGGCTTTCAGCTAAATAGTATAATACAAATAGTATGAAATTATGAGACTGGAGTTATAAGGCTCGAGTTAAATAGTATGATACAAATTGTATAAGACTTGAGCATAAATTTGAGTTTATAACTAGCAATTGTACCTAGGGGTCCAATAAAAGAACGCCGTGTTGTAAGCTAAGTTTCATACGACTGCATCACCTCTTATTTATATTTGCTGGATCTTTCAGCCAATATCCCCTTGCAGATGAAGATTCATTGGTCTATTCGGTTGGCTTTTGTGAATTGCGAAGGTGGTTCTCGACGTAACCTAAAAAACCTAAGCAATCCAATGTTCTCTCAATCTTGAACGACCACTGGAATGCATTGAACTGTTAAATTCTTGGAATCCCTGGGAACCAATAGAAGACTCTCTTCCATCAAAATCCTATGGAGCTTAGCAACTGACAAAATGTCCTTAACTGATATATACCTCGGGAAACTCCCAGGAACCCTAAAAAGAAATAAGTCAGCTCAAGCCTGATAAAGACTGGCTTTATTGTCCACTCCAGCAACTCTACAGCAACCCCATCTGCCATGTATATCTGCCAATCAGCAGCACCAGCAGTCGGCCTTGCTGACATGAGAACTCAAACTATAAGGGTTTTTAGAAATGTACTAAGCTCAGATCGGCTTCCTCACTTCTGCATCATCAGAATCACACAACAAATCAGACAATCAACGCAAAATTAACCATTAAGATTAGTTGGGGACCGGTGCTTACTGTTAACAGTTTGCCAATCGAGATTATATACCAGCAAACCCGCATCATTAACCATCGATTATAATCAGCTATAAATCAAACTTCGTAGCGACCATGGCTTTCTGCTCCCTCCCACAGTTCGTCTCTACAATATCGCCCCTAACTTTTCAAATGCAACCCAATCTAGCACGCAAACACCCCATCGAAGCATTGAAATAAGTATAGAAAATCTCCACATACCTTGACCTAAAGCATGGCAAAATAAAATATATAAGAAACTAACCATAGACTTTGGCCAC
>LPNX010675877.1:826900-865470 GCA_001517045.1 Pseudotsuga menziesii
ATTATTTGAATACAAGATTTTGTGATTACTTTTGGCATGCATGCTATAGAAAGGGCATTGTTCAATGTTATGATCGTCAAAGGACATAAGCTAGTTCGCTTCAAATGGTGCATGTAGCTAGTTGTATAAACTAAAAAGAAAAAATATATGCATAAAGAGGGAAGTGTTGTCTGAAGATCGACAAGGTGATGTGTTTGATTTCATTAGATTGTAAAATTTGTGAATGAGAAAATGAGTACATTACCATGCTAACAATAGGTTAAATTGAAGTACTTATGCTACTTTACATGCATAATGTAGAGTAAAGTGCAGGTCTATGTATAACTTGTTGAAAAGTTTGCTAAAAAGGTTAAGTTCACAGTAATAATACATCAAGTCTAGGATGTTGAAGAGAAGATATGATGAAGTAAGCTCGTTGAAACACTAAAATTTTAATGTAAATGCAAGTTCATAGAAAGTAAGGTTCAATTTCTACTTAAGGCAAAGTCGGTGAAAAGTAATTACAATTAAGTTGTCGAGAGATTATGCAAAAGAATATCTTGTTATAACAAGAGTTTTGGGAATTCAAAAAAGTAATTTGTTATTATATTTTATAATTTGTTTTATAATATTATGATGTAAATAATTTTTAGCAAGAAATTGTGAGAAAGAATGCAACTGTAAGATAATCGAAATGACTGAAAAAAGTAACATCTAGAATTAGAATGATTCTTTGATTATTATGAAATGTTAGCAAGATGTTATTATTTGATTAAACAATTGTATTTATGGAAAAAACATAGTTTAGATAACTTGATATGTCTTGTGTAACGCATCTTTACGTTACACCAAACTAAACTAAACACACATTTGAGGAAGTATGAGCTTCTAATGAGATCCATAATTTACATAAATAATTATTAAATGCAAACTACATATCTATTAAAAACATAGAATAAAAATAACTTGAATTGTTTTTAGAAAACATTAGCTCAAAACTGCTAGCGAGTAACAGCACCAGTTACAAGCATGTAACAACAATTAAATATGTTGTTTCAATATTGTTGGTAAGTAATAGCAGCAACTACAGCAATTAACAACAATTAAATATGTTATTTCAAGACTGCTGGTAAGCCAGTAACAGTTCAACAAAAATAAATTATTTCAAAATTGTTGCTACAATTATTAATTGGCCAAGAGCTAAAAATTGCCTATACAACTTACAAATTTGTTAATTAAGATACATTTTCAAATTATCATAAACTAATGCTTAATTTAAAACAAATTTAGTAAATTGCTTAACATACTTTAAACTTAGTAAACCAAATTGTTTTCAACTAGTTCCAAAATTTTGGCTTAAACTTGGAAATTAATAACAAGAAAAAATATTATTAATGACATGGCTTAGTGAATAACACTTCCAACCGTTGTATAAATTTTCACTTAAATTTCATAAATATTTTCTTATAAATAAAAGTTCATTCATTAAAAATGGAAAGTACCAAAGCACATTCCTAATTACATAAATTTTCCTAATCATGAAGACTTAAATTTCATAAATATTTTCTTATAAATAAAAGTTCATTCATTAAAAATGAAAAGTACCAAAGCACGTTCCTAATTACATAAATTATATCAATTGTTTTCCTCCTTGATTGTTTTCCTCCTCAAACAAGTTCAGGCAGTGGTTTACAAATGAACAATACCCTTCTGATCATCATCTTTCACAATTTTTCAACATAATTCTATTTTAACAAACATTTAACAAATCAAAAACAACAATGGCATTTTCAGCCATGAGTGAGAATTTAAAACATGGTATTTCCTACATACATTTCAAATGTACCCAAGGAAAACATAAAACAAGAAATTACTAATTAATTTCGGAAATTTCACTAAGCCATTAGCTAGAATTCATTCAATTCTAGGAATTAAAACTCTTTAAATACTAATTTATCAATGAATATAAGGGAAATTATGACGAGGTAAATATTTAACTAACCCATGCATATCTTGATACAAAAATATTCCTCATTGATATGCAAAGAGAAATAAAGAGAAGAATAATGAGACTGAACACTAGAGAATTGAAGAATGCTTGAAGTATCTTCGATGAAATATTATTCGACACTGGTGTACATAAATAATACATCCTCAAGAGACAAAATTGAATTACCAAAGGTGACAACTCATAAAGCTCATAAAGCAGGCTCACTAAAAACAGAAAACCCCTTAGGTGTATAAAGAACTTTCCAAACCAGTCAAGGAGAGCTCAAATTAGCTAGGTGAGATAGGCTAGCTAATGAGTGATGGAAAGTCAACTAAATCATGCCAAAAAGAGAGAAAAAAGATAGAGGATGAGTTGGACAAAAAGACAGTCAGTTTCCATAAGACTAGCTTTATCATTATCCACTGAAAAGCAGAAATAGCAGGACAAAGGCAGAAATAGCAAGAGGGTGCACTTTTATTCCTAGACAGGATTGAATAAGACAAATAAGTCAGAATATTATCCAGAATGATGCCAAGTGCACTCCTGGGGTATTTATAGCAAGTGTTGACCAAGTGGTGGTGTATGGAGACCAACTACCTAGTCTAGTACATAGGAATTTAATAAAAATACATTAATAAAGATATCCTAACCTAAGTATGAAGTGGGTTTTCAATTTTCTAATACTAATTACATAAATTATAACAGTTGTTTTCCTCAATGAAATACCCAAAAAAAAATCTATGTTTTCTTATTTCCACTATTACACTTAAGAACTATATCCTTGAAATAATATTTCAAAGTTGTGTATCGCATTCTTTTGTAAACAAATTTCTAACTGTAATTATGAAAAATACTTTAAGAGTTCTTTTAGCAGCAAGGAAGACTTCATAGGTTGGTATTGTGCTTACTTAGCTCCGGCTAACCCTTTTCAATCTACTATAACAAACCTGATTTTAAGGATTTGAGAGTATAACATAATACAGGTAAATAAAAACTCTTATCCATGCAATCATAAAGATTTATTTGAGTAATTTTAATTATTCCATAATATATGTACTTTAATTCCTAGTTTACAAATGAACAATACCCCTTTCATTGTCTTTCAGAATTTTTCACCATAATTCTATTTTAACCAAAAAAACCAGCAAGGGCATTTCCAACCATGTGTTAGAGAGAATTTAAAACATGGTATTTTCGACATACATTTCAGATGTACCCAAGGAAAACGTAAAACAAGAAATTACTAATTAATTCCAGAAATTTCACCAAGCCATTCTAATTAATTTCAGAAATTTCACTAAGCCATTAGCTACAGGATGGTTAATATAAGAATTCATTCAACTCTAAAAATTAAAATTCTTAAATACTAATTTATCAATGAATATAAGGAAAATTATTTATTTCACAAGTAAAATTATAACATCTCGATAATTAAAAATAAATAAACTTTAATTAAAATTACGATAGTTGGGTAAAAGGGGAATGATACACAACAAAACTCATGTTTACCTAGAATTTTATTTGCACATGAATTATAATTTTATGCACAGAAAGCTGTAAACAAAAATTTTGAGAACATTCTTGCAGGATATTAACATATAACGACATACTAGTTTATAACTATGTAATTTCACCATTAAATTTCTTCCAACGATCATTTATCAGAGAAATTTATAGAGAATTAAAATTATGTAAATACTTATATGGAGATTTTGTTCTGAAGAAGACAATTGGTTGCATGTGATCAACGCTCCACCCGACCATTGTACTTGTCCAACTTGTAGTATTTTGACTCTCAAGTCCACCCCCGAGCCGAGATCCATACATTCACTACAGGTAACTTGCCAACCCCCTTAGCTTGCTCACAGGGATAAGAACATGCGTAATTGAAAAATATAAACAAAATTATAACCAGCCATACTAAAAGCAATAGTTTTCAAACCAATTTCATGCCAATTTCACAATTAACCCACAGAGTTCCTTCACATACACATAGTGATACACTTCACTGCAAGTGTCATAATTCCACTCGAGTCTTTTTGTACAAATCACCAAGTAACTAGTCAATTCAACCAAAAGGTTATAATGCAAGTATCGGATTGCAAAATAGAGTTTTATTCCACCTCAAAGAATTCAAAGACACACAGTGATACTCTTCACAGCAAGTGTCTGAATTTCACTCAAGGTTTCAAGCACCAAAAATGATTCACACGCAGCTATAACAAGTAACAAGTAACAGCAAGCAACTGGTAACATCAACAAGCGACAGGTAACAGAAAGCGACATGTAACATCAGCAAGCGAATAGTAACATCAGCAAATGGTAACAGGAATCCATTGTAACAGTAGCAATTTTTTCTCAGACAATTCGAATGAACAACTCCACAGTCTCACATCGAGGTTCTCCTAAGTCCACCAAATTCCCCCAGCTCGTTTCCTCCAACGCTTATGAGAAATGAGTGTCTTCTTTGGGTTCCCACATGGATGTCCCAATAGGACCACATTACCCTCCTCCATGATTAATTATCAACTTAATTAAAATTAATTAAGTTCACCCAAACTTCTATTAAAAATATTTAATTATTAAACACTCCCCCTTTTGAGTTTGGCTTAGGAACATAGGTCTTAGGATTTTAACATAAGGTTTGGATTCCTAAACACCTTATCAAGGTAAACAAGGTAGATGGGTAAACCTTACCACATCACCAACCTCGGTTAATGTTTGGATCTCCTCTTCGGTGTTTTGGCGGCTAGTTTTTTGTAGTTGTCCAACCACAATTAACTTTTCTTGCCTTTGACTTTTAGTAACACCTTGTACCCGACCTAGAATTCTCTATGATTTCTTCTTTTATCTGCATAACTCTTTTGATGGTCATGTTCCATTGAGTCATTTTTGTTTTATATTTACTACTTGTCGCTCAAAATCCTGGAGCATTTCAAGCCCAATGATTAGCTTGTCTACTAGCTTGTCCCAATTGATTGGAATATTACATTTTCTACCATATAAAGCTTCAAACGGATTCATTTTCAAAGTTGCTTGATAGCCATTATTATAACCGAATTCAACCAAATACAATTATTCTTCCCATTTGTCTGGTTTGTCCATGACATACATCTTGAGCATGTCTTCGGTAACTTGATTTACATGTTCAATTTGTCCATCAGTTTGGGGATGATAAGATGTACTAAAGTTAAGCTTAGTCCCAAACTCCTTAAACAAGCCTTTCAAAAATTCAAGGTGAATTTTAGATCTTGATCCAACACAATGGATTTCGGAATGTCATGCAACCTAGCAACTTCTTTCATATAAAATTCTACAATTTTGGCTGCCTTGAAAGTCAATTGAACCTGAATAAAATGGGTTGATTTGGTTAACTTATCAACCACTACCATGATAGAATCATGTTGCCACGTGATTCTCATCAAACTTGTAATAAAATCAAAAGTTATTGTGTCCCAATTCCACTCTAGAATAGGTAAAGGCCGAAGCAAACCAGCTAGGTGTTGATGCTCCACCATGACTCTTTGGCATTCTAAACAATGGGCAATGTAATTAGCCACTTCCTTTTTCATCTTTGGCCAATATTAACTTTTCTTTACTATTTTTAAAGTTTTATGATATCCGGGATGCCTTGCATATGGTACATTATGCATTTCATTCATTATTATTTTCTTCAAGTCTTCATTATTAGGTACATAAATTCTATCTTTAAAGTGAAGAATACCATTCTTTGTCAATGCATAATTGCATAACTTTAAAGATTTATTTCCTTCTTGCAATGACACTATCAATGATACTATCACCTGTAGATAAATTTTGTCATTCTTCAATCCTTCTTGCATTTTGACTTGTAATTCATAATTGAACGTCTTGATGGTTAAAATATGCATCAGTTGACCCCTTCTATTGAGTGCATCTAGTACTCGATTTTGTTTTCCTTTTAAATACTTTATTTTGAAATGGAACTCACTTAAGAATTCAACCCATCTTGCTTGTCGAGCATTAAGTTGAGGCTGATCAAATAAATACTTCAAACTATTGTGATCGGTTCTTAATTCAAACTTACTTCCCAGAAGATGGTGCCTCCACATGCAAAGTGCGTGAATAATGGATGCTAACTCCAAGTCATGAGTAGCGTAGTTTTTCTCATGCTATTTTAACTTCCGTGACTCATAGAAAATGACATGTCCTTCCTGAATTAGAACTCCAATGAGTCCTTCAAGTGATGCATCGGTAAAAACCAGATACTCTTTATCTGGGTCCTAAATTTTCAATATAGGCACACATGTGAACAATTTCTTTAGAATTTTGAAACTGTATTCACATTTATGACTCCAGATGAAAGGTATGCCTTTTTTTTTTCAAAGATGTAATTTGATGGGTTATTTTCGAGAAATATTTTATAAGCTTTCTATAATAACCAATCAGTCTCATAAATGATCTTACCTTAGAAACACTGTGGAGAGTAGGACATTCCATAATAGCCTTCACTTTAACTGGGTCCATTTCCACACCCTCTTCAAAGATGGTATGGCCCAAGTATAATAACTATTTTTGGTAGAAGGTACATTTACTAAGCTTGGCATACAACTGGTTTTCTCTCAATATTTGCGAAGTAATCCTGAGATGTTCTGCATGCTCCTCCTTAGTTTTGAAATATATAAGTATATCATCCATAAATACTACAAGGAAATTATCCAAAAACTCCATGAATATACCATTCATTAAGCACATGAATGTAGTTAGAGCATTCGTCAATCCAAAAGGAAGCACTGTTAACTCGTAATGCCCATATCTGGTTCTAAAAGCAGTTTTACTAATGTCTTCATCTTTAATGTGTATATGGTGATATCCAGATCTCAAATCTATCTTAGAAAATATATGTGCACCCCCCAACTGGTCAAAGAGATCATCAAATCTTGGTAGAGCGTACATGTTCTTAATTGTGGCCTTGTTTAACTGTATGTAGTCCACACAGAATGTAAGTCTGTCGTCCTTCTTTCTTGCAAAAATAACTGGAGCACCCCAAGGTGATATACTAGGCCGTGTATGGCCCCTTATTAAGTAACTCCTCAAGCTGCATTTGCAATTCCTTTAACTGTGGAGTACACATCTTATATGGAGCTTTTGACCCTGGTACAGCTCCAGGCACCAAATTGATTGTGAAGTCAATATCTCTCTTGGGTGGTAACCCAAGCACTTCTTGAAATACATCTTCAAATTCTTTCGACACTGGATATTCATCCAAACTTTATTATTTTTCATTAGGTAACTCTTCTACATGAATCACATACAACTGGCACCCCTTTCTGATGCACTTTTTTTATTTGAATATTATTGCTTCCATCATCATTCAAACATGTAATAACTTTATTGTGCCAATCCAACACAATAAAGTGTTTTTCCAACCAATCCATTCCGATCAACACATCAAAGAATCCAAGAAAAATTATGTCTAAATATGTATTGGTTTGGTATCCATTCATTTCAAAACAAGTACCTTTGATCATAGTTGTGATCTTCCTCTTCATACTAGTTTTCAGCTAAACCATTCTAGGCTTAGACAAATTATGAGTCATCAATTTACACCTTTCAACCAAGTTAGCATTAATATAGCTATAAGAATATCTAGAATCAATTAAAATAGAAATAGGCACATCTTTTAATTTTCCTTCAATCTTGATCATAGAAGATCGATGATCGACCTGGCAATTATCCAATGTTGCGTAGATGTGAGGAACATTTCTAGAAACATTTCCAATGGTAGAATCTTATTGCATATTATACACATTGGTTCCCTTGTGTCTCCTCTCAGGACATTTGTTTAATAAGTGGTCGCCACCACATCCCCAACATTTCCCTTGGATTGATTTCTTTTCCTCGAAGATTCAATCACTCTATATTCTCCTTTTGGTATCAGTGGTTTAAAAGAAGTGTAATTGTACTTCTTGATATCAAAAGGATTAAACCCCTTCTTCCTCTAATATTGTTTCACTTTTAGGTTACCTTTCCAAACCTTTTGCACCTCATGCCTGTGTTTTCCTTGCTCATACAAGCATCTAGCTTTCCTGAAACAATCTTTCATAGTGCAAGGTTCATTATAAGTCAATCTATCTTTGTAGTATGTAGGCAATCCACTAATAAAGAATTGTACTTTCACCTTTTCATCCTTAATAAATTCTACATATCCCAGCAGCTCCAGGAATCTCTTTTCATAGTCCTCCATGGACATATTTCCCAATTTTTGCTCAAAGAATTCATGTACTTCTTTGTCATAAAACTATTGTGATAGATATTCTCTCTTGAAAATTCTTTGGACTATTCTCCAAGAAATATACTTGTCATCTAAACTTTCAACTTGTTTGAAATGTTTCCACCATTTATAAGCCTTTCCTTGCAAATTATATATTGCAATCCACGCTTTTAGGTTTTCTAAGTAGTTATGTAGTTGCAAATACTTATCCATCTCCATAAGCCATAATTTTGTAGTGTCACCTGACTTATCTCCATCAAAGATTGGAATTTTTAATTTTCTGAGTGCACCTTCTAAGATCACATCATGCTTTCTCTTTCGTTGCTTTCTATGATTAATTATCTTCTTGGTTATTCTTATTTCCATGAGAACTTTCATTGGATTTACGGTGAGAATATAATTTCCTCCTGCTAACGCATTTTCCTTGAGAAAATTGATACATGTCAGGGATGTCTTTGTTCATGGAATATTCTCCTTTTTCTACATTAGAAGTCACTTGATGCATTTGATTTTGCAGCTGAACCAAATTTTAAATTATATGTTGAATGATTTGGTTATGTTGTTCCAAACTTTGCAAAATTATGTTGTTTCCAATTTGTAAATCTTTCAAATTTTGCATTACATCCATGGTCCTTGTCCCACTTTGGTGACCATTGGATCCATTACCTCATACTTCCTCACCGACTTCTTCAGCAGAATTAAACAATACGGGATCCTATGCCATCTCTTTAATTATGTTTACCTGTCTTTACTCAGTCTGCAAATTAAATGGCTGAAAATTCTTGTATAACACTAGCAATCTGAACCAAAAATGTTTACTACTTTCAAAAATCCATTTCATCATACATTTTTATACATGTATATATCTCATTTCCATAAATTAAACTTGATCCCAAAGGTTCAAGAGTTGCAACTTGCGCTCTGATACCAACTTGTAACAAATCCTTACGTTACACCAAACTAAACTAAACACACATTTGAGGAAGTATGAGCTTCTAATGAGATCCATAATTTACATAAATAATTATTAAATGCAAACTACATATCTATTAAAAACATAGAATAAAAATAACTTGAATTGTTTTTACACAACATATTATTTCAAAAATACTGGCAAGTAACAACAACAGTATAGGCAGCAACTAAAGCAAGTAACAACAATTAAATATGCTATTTTATGTTGAGCATAGTTGCCATTGATGCCAAGACCATTAATGACAAAGGAGTAACAAAGGACATGATGACATGGAAATCACAAATGCACAAGTGTGCTTTGGAGCACTAGGTGGTACAAATGACCCTTTCAGTGGTCATTTGTTGAAGATGTTATGACTTGATGGGGTCATGGAGCCCACAAACTTGGTAGCTTGATGGTCCTTGTTGCCACTATGATGCCCTTTTTTAGGAAGACATGCCTCTTGGAACCACTTAATGATTCTCTTGGTTGTGGATCACATTTCTTGTACCGTGAAGACTTGATGATTATGTTTTGCACATGGTAGTTTGGTTCTTGAAATCCATACACATTGTGTCATGGTGTGGAGCTGGTCCATATGTCTGTGATGAAATATTCTTTATCTTGTCATGAATGTTTATACACATGATGGTATGATGGACCTTGGTATGTACATTGATGGAATTCTTTATCCTTTAATGAAGTCCTTTTTTAAACAGTTAATAGTGTTTTAATTGTTGAAGTGGTAGCCCTTATTAACAAGTTTTGGATGATGACACTTTTGATGTCAAGTGACCCAAAAGGAAGCAAAGTCGGCCTGCTAAAAGAAACACGTATTAATAAATAAGACTAATGATGAAGTCATCCCATCCTTGGAAGATGATTTTTTAATTATTAAATATAAAATATAAAAAGGCATATACATATAGCATGTCGGCTCAAAAAAAATTATGATGGAAAATGTATATAAATAGGAGGTTGATGCCCTCATTTGAAACATGCTAAGAGTGGATACTCGACTCTGAATCGTATCTTACTAAGGAAATTTTTGTGGTTAGATAGGTTTTATGGAGTGTACAAAAGCATCAACAGTGAAGAAAAGTCATCTCTTAATTTCGATGGTGGAAATAGCCTGACATCGACTCTAAATTCGGATAGAGAAGAGGATATTGTGGCAGTGAAGTGACATGCTAGTTCCATCTGTGAATCTTTGACAGTGGAGTGATCATATTGACAACATTGAGAGTGACATGTTTGTGTTTGAATATATTTGACTGGTATGTGTTTCCTTAACTTATGAAGACAACTACCTTACGTTTGTGATATGATGACAATGATGATAATTGATGATGAAGTGATGATAATGCAAGCTAGCATAGCAACAGTGATATATGTGTAATGCAAAGTGATGTATGATGGCACATATGTACAGTTATGTATAAGTTACAGTGATCTATGCATATATTTGATATAACAGTTCAATAGGACAATTATGATGAGGCACAGTAATGACGAGGTATAATTATGATGAGGCACAGTAATGACAAGGTACAGTAATGATAAGGTACAATGATGTGTGATGATGTACAATGATAATGTACAGGGATGCATTGAATTGACAGTCACGTGCTTGAATGATGACAATGATAGCTTGATAGTTCAGCCATGACTTGACATGACAAAGCAGTAATACAATGACAAGCATAGTAGACGATGATGATCTCTAGCTGATTGAGTTGATGACAGTGATGACATGTGTCATGACAATTGTTGAATGAGCAGCATCTGATTGAGTGGAAGAAGTAATTGTAGGCAAGTTGATTCTTGTACCTCTTCTTAGTTGGAGCTAAGAAAACCAAGTTTGGCCTTGGGATAGGAGTTCGTTCTCTTTAGTCAGTTGGTGTTGATGTAATCGCAAAGATTGAAGTCTTCCATTGTACTTCATATAAAATTATAAATAAATTTTACTTTACATGCTTGGTGATGTGTGTTGATGACTTGCTTAAGTAAATATATGACATGTGTTGATTAGTTGATGACATGATGATGTATTTGGTAGTGAAATGCTAATGATGAACTCTGCCTAACATTGTTTAGAAGTGAAAATTACTGAAGTTGCTAGAACATTGATTCACCCCCCCATATCAATGTGCCATTGTGTCCAACAATTGGCATCAGAGTGGGCCTTCACTACAAGCCTATCCATCTTGAAGCAGATCTGTGGACACATAATGGAATGACAATCAAAGTTCTCCAATGATGAGGTTCCAGTATTTGACATGACTGATTATTTTGGTTGAAGAAGAATGATGAAATCCTACTTGAAGAATTTTGGTGTTTGGGAGATTGTGACCAATCCACCTATTTCGTCCAATAAGAAGACAAAGTCAGCTACAAATAAAGAATACAAAAATGATAACATCGTTGCTTTGAAATTTCTCATGGATGGACTCTCAAGCTTGGTCAAAGAAAGTGTAGGGGAATACACTTTAGCCAGAGACCTATGGTTTAAGCTAGAAAGTGAATACCAAAAAAGAAACCAAGACACAAACAAGGAAACAGAATTCAATCCCACTAAATATTTGAAGCAAGAAAAAAAGGAAGTGCAAGCATCAGACATCAATGAAAGTAAGAATCTTTTCGATTACAGTAACAATGACTGTAATAACATTGAAAATGATCTTGAAGATGCTAAGAAAGATTTCCTAGCACGTATTTTGATGGACATTGATCTCAAATACAATTTGAGGTTTAAAAGGAATATTTTGGGGTCCTTGGAAAATTACCAAAAGAAGACTATGGATATGCTCAAGAAACTCAATCACAAGAAGACAAGCTTACAAGATGAGATGGAAGACAAAGAAGATGAAGTTCAAAGACTAAAGATTGAATTAATCAGTCAAATAAAAGAACAAGATTCAGAAGAACTTGAAGAAATAGGGAAGGCTAATGTTGATCTGAAGACTCAGCTGGAAAAATCCAAAAGGATAGAGGAATTTGTGAAGGACCAATTGGATGAGAATTAGGAGAAGCGATGTCAAAATATTGAGACGGAAGTAGTTGGTCTCAGAAAGACAAGTGAAAAGTCTAATGCATATTTGAAGTTTAGGAACATCTCAATCATCTTGGATGAGATCTTGGATGGTTAAAGATCACCTTTTGATAAATCTGGCCTTGGCTACAACTTGAGAAAAGAAAAGTTAGTAGCATACACATGGACACCTAGAAAGTATGAGGCGAGCCCGTCATTCTCCAAAAGTGAAAGCAATGTTGCTCCTCATGTACCTGCACATAATAAAGAAGACCTCAAAATATCAGAAAGAAATTAAGGAGTTAATCCTACTCCTTAAAGAAATTTTAGAAAAGAGACATCCTCTAGGTGGAATCAGGCATCTAGGTATGAAAACAGTTTTAATGGTTATTGCTACTTATGTGATGATTTTCACCACAAAGTTATGGATTGTAGATTCCATGAAAGAATAAGTGTTGGAAGTCCCAACAACATAGTTAGATGTTGGACATGAAACCGTGTTGGTCATATTGCTGCAAATTTCCACACCATGAGATGTTACAATTGTTATGGATTTGCTCACAAAGCCCAAGACTATACAAGTTCAAGAAGGCAACCTATGATGAGTTATTCATACACATCAATAAGAAAAATATATGAACCATGGAAGAAGAAGAATACAGGAAGAATTGAAGCCCAAAATACATGTGCTCAAGGCCAAGACACTCTCAAGTATAAGTAATAGACGTGGCATTTCAAACAAAAAATCCTTGGAAGTCATGTTATCCATATTCCATGATTTGTTAATTATGTTATCCTCTCTTGCAAGTTATCCTCTAAAGAACTATTGCTTTGACCAACTCAAGCATATTCTCAACATAGCTGTATTTCATTAGGTATATAGTGGGTGTAGGAAAAAGTAACTATGTTCTTAGAAGTTCTTTAGACATTTTCAAGGCATTGGAAATGTAGAAAATCTAGGGCACACATTAAATAAATGATTAAAAAAAGTAATTGATCCCTAGTTTGTATATTGGTTTCCATGCCAAGATTGCAACAACGGGCACTACCATGTTAGTCTTTCTATGTCACTATTTCCCACATCAGGATTTGACATTTATTTTTGCTGACGATAAAATTTAGAAAATGAGGAAATGGCAAAGAGAAGGACAAGAAAGGAGGTAATTTTGGACATTAGCCAAGAGAAGGGTTTGATTATAAAAGTGAAATTGCCTTGCAATTCTGAGAAGCTTGAGTCCCTCCCTACATAATTTGAAGAGGGAGTCCTTATGGAGGAAAAGAGACACTACTAATAGGAATGGGAGGAAGAAGGGAGTGATAGTTATGGCAATGATTTATATTCTATGTTGTATGCATACCATATTGAAACATTTTTTTCCAATAAAGGCTTGGAAAGTAAAAATATTTATGGTTAATGAATGGATGATAATTTGTCTTATGAGATTAAAATGATTTTCTTGTTGGTCAGACAATTCAGGGACATAGCTTTTTACTTTAAAATGTTATTGTTGTGTCAAGTTTCTTGAATTCCATTCAATTATGAGTTTGTTTCTTATTTCAATATATACTCTTTTGGAACTAAATTGAACAACTAGCCTATTATAAATTATGTTTGCTTTTGTTTTGTTTCTTTCGTTTCTCCCCTTTAACTACTTGAAATCCATGCACTTCCTTTGATTGGACAAAATTATAATATTCTCATAACAATGATTCTTAGGTTGAAGAAGAAGTCATAATTGTTTGTCTTTTGAGAGAATTGCTCGAGGTTGATGCTATTGGAAGGCATGAATTAAATCTCCAGCTTGGTTGTGGAGTTACTCATTTATTGCATAATTGCTTGCGAGTAAAGAAAATACCAACAAAGTCGAAATTCTTTATGATGATAATGCCTATGCGCCGAGAAAGTGTGTTTAGCTTACCATGATATCATGGATGTGATCGTAGAAGTTGTTTCCTGATTAGATATGATGAGGAATTCAAAGCATCTCCCAAAATATTATCAACAAACACTATCTCTTGATGTCATGCAAGTATTTGAACCTCTTTCCCATGCAATAGCAACTCACAACTTATCATTAGAGCTTTTTTTTAAATAAAAACCAGAGAAAATATTTATATAAAAAAGGTTGAGCACAACCATACTTACAAAAGGGAATACTAACATATCAAATTGTCTTGAATTGAGAAAATTGTGATGTCTATACTAATTACATTATTCAGGGAAGTTCTTCAATGTATTTTACAATAACTTATACCCATCATAAGGTAAATTCTAACAAACTGTTTGTTAAGAAAAATGCAAAAAAACATATAAAATTCATAACATTACAGAACCTACTGCTTCTTCTTGTCACCTAGCCCATAAATTGGCTGCACTACAGACATTTCTTCCATTGGATGGTCTTGAACTAGGGCTTCCTAGCGATGACTACATTGGTTCATGCTTGCCAATTTCTGCACTTCCTCTTTAATAATATCTACATTTCCCATGAGCTCGTGCAAGTCCCTATCATTGTCATCAATCCTTGACTCATGACATCCCATCTGGTTAGCAAAATACTTCACATTCGTCGTTGCTACCCTGCTTTCTTTAACACATGTGCTCAAAATCCCATATATCCAGCGCATATGGAGTTTAACATCCTGCAATGTGGACTAAATATCATTAAGGCTCACGTTCCTACCGTTGTTTTCCATCAAATGTTGAGGGATGCAAAGGTTCGAGAGAGCAGAGGGAACGAGCAGTACCAGCGAAGGGTCAAGCAGGCCACCACCTATTTCTTCACCACAGAAGAGACCTATGAAAGAAAGTCGTAACTCCAAATCTTCTGTTGCAAACCAAAGCTCGAACGACCTACAAAGTTCCTCTTCAAATTCACGATCCCCAACTAAATGTCGAGAGAGTGTATTCATCCTGCAACCCTCTTCCATGACACGTGCAAGCGTTTGTTTCAAAATGACAAAGAGTTGGAAATTTCCTTCGCATTTAAGCCCATCACATGGGCACTTAAGCCACCTGTCTAGGGTGGAGAACATCTATCCATCAAAGACATGAAAGGTGACCAGAAAAGATAAGGACGGGAGGACCAAATGAATTTCCTCCCCCTCGTGCCTTTGCTAAGGATATTAAGGAACATGTTTATAAAAAAAATTATAACCTTTGATTGTTACCCCATTTTATTCCTTACTCCAATTAGCAAATTTGTCTGCTATGCAGTTATTGCCTCTGAGTATATGGAAGTAAGAGACCTGGAGATTTGTAGTGAGGCTTTGGATACGATCATAAATTCTTCTGCAATTGGTTGTGCCATGATGGTAGTCAGTTCTCGTTTTTTGAATGACTTGCTTCGAATCTCCAAAAACAATGAGATTTGAAATATTGTTTTGTCTTGTCAGATCCAAACAAAGGAGAAGCGAGAGCCATTCCACTTCGTTGTTGGACCTATGTCTTATTCCCCAAGTGTAATACGTGACTGAGTTTCCTCTGGGATCAAAAATTATCCCACCCACACCTGCCTCCCCAAACTTATCATTAGATCTTGAAGACCTTGCTTTCCAGTCTTTATTTCCAAATTCATATTCATTTGTAGATGCACCGTTAAGAAACCATGGAACATGGGGTGAAGCCATTTTAAATTAATATAAATGCCAACTATTTGAAGCTCTACAAAAATATTATGAATTGGAAAAGATGTCGGATAACATCTCTATACAGGGACAATGCAAAATCCATTTTAGCACTATGAAGAAACTTCTGAAAGATGGTCGTACACCAAGGGAAGTATATGATATACTAGGCTTACGGAACCTTAGGCCAGGGAAGGGGGCATAGGAGATAGGAAGGAAGGCATGTTATAGGGTACGTGAATTTATTCAATCCTTGTGGAAAGAAGTGCCACAAAGACTAAAATACTACATCATTAAGCCAAAATAAAATGGATATGAGAGACTACATTTAACAATTGATCTTAATGAGAGTAATTTTGAATCCCCTTCCATAGAGATCCAAATTTGCATAGTTGATATGAATGTTAAGGTTGTTAGCGGGGATGCTTCTCATGGTTTGTACAAGGGTGGGCTAACACATCCATAGCAAGTACCTTCAAGCAAGCCTTACATGACTATTCTTGAAAAACATGAACCCTTGTGATTTATGTTGATGTTCTCTGTATTTATGAAATTCGGGAATGATTAGAATATTTGAAAATCATTTTTATTGTTAAGAAGGTGCATTGAGCTGGACATTGTTATCGGGCATGGATGGGGAAACACATATCATAGTTAAGTCATGAGGCATAGAAAATTGTCATTTCCCATCTCAATTTGAATTTGATCACTATCAAGCCTATGTTCTTGCACAGTTTGGTTGATGCTCCACCTCAAGCAAGGATTTATACATGCATACACATTTTGAGACTGTTATCTCACATTTTTGTCTATGCGGGGAAAATAATATGTTGCTCATTTATCTTTAACTGCAAAAACAATAGCATGTAAATGAATTTTGTTGTAGAAAGATTGAACTATTCCTAGAAAGAATCTCTGCCAAAGAATGGGTGTGATCTTTGAGTGATTGATTTCATAGACTCACACTTTTGTCTAGGTCCTTCGGAATATTTTGAAGCTTCTGAATATTGTGTTTTTTTAGTTGCAAATGTTTTTATATTCTAAAAAACTATATAGGAGCCTGTGAGCCTCCGTCGCTTGAGCAATATCAATTATAACCTAGATGGTAATGTGTTTTTTAGCACATACTTAATCACCCTCTAGTTCACGAATTATTGAAACCGATACTTGTCTTCTTGTTGCATCTTTGCACGGCTACTTTCTTCTATAGATTAATCTATGCTAATTTTCATTCCACTTTGTTGGGATACCATGGTCTTTTTAAAATTTGAATTACATTAGAGGAAATTTCAACTCAAAATGGGCCTCCTAAGAAAAATAATAAAATAATCGTTAAAGTAATAAAATAATATTTATTAATTTTTGACATATCTCTTTGTGATTTTACTCAAATTTCGATCGAGAGAGCTCCCTGATTGCAAAATTAAATTCCACATCCAACGAGTACCAACCTGGCATACTTTTGACGGACTCCTCTACCCCAAAAACAAGAAATACCTGAAAAACGTCATGATGATGTCATCATCACGTTTTTTCAAGTATTTCTTGTTTTTGGGGTAGCGGGGTCCGTCAAAAGTATACCAAGTTTTTGGGGCAACGAGGTCCGTCAAAAGTATTCCGAGTGGGTACTTGTTGGATGCATAATTTAATTTCGCATCCAACGAGCTCTCACGATCGAAATTTGAGTAAAAACACAGGGAGATATGTCGAAAATACGAACAAAAAAAATAGTTTTTTTTATGATACCTATCCCCAAATTTATATTAAAAATTTGTTTAAGACCTATACGGTATTTCAAATTTAAAGCAATTTCATTGGCTAACACATGNAAGGCACATTTTGAGTTGAAATTTCCTCTAATGATTAATGTATCCATGTGATAGCATACACTATTTTATCTACTCACTGAAGAAGCTATCCAATTTGTTTTATGTATCTGGAAGTGCTTTGTGATTTGTTATGACAACACTTATTACTGGTACAATTTTCTGCTAACTTCGAGATCCATATTACTAATTTTCTCTACATATTGGCAAATAAAGTAAGACAAAGTGACACATAGACATTGCATAACTTTGATAGTTTCAACAAGTGGCCCTTGGACATTAGCACGCATAGGTTATAACCTTGAGGTGAAGGTTTGGTATTTTGAGGGTATTAAATGCATGGATGTTATTCTAGAAATCAATGGCAATCTATAAGTAGAGACCTTGCATTGCTATGTATTGGAACCTTGGCCAGGCTTATGCACATGATTGTCAGTGGAAGTGTCTAGAATCTAACCATTTCACTTGTTCATTTTGTACTAGGTTCCTCCCTGTGCATTCATCCGTGGCAATCATTGATAGTACTCCATTGTATAAATATGCAAGAGCACCCAGATGGACCCATAGTGTCTCATAAGTGCAAGAAGAACCCTACCTAAGTTGGCTTATGAAGTCTCCATACTTTATCCCCTATGTTCTATGAAACATGGGTGCAATAAAATTTTCAGAAATGGGTATGAGTTTTGGAAAGCAAAGTTAAAATGTTTAGGAAATGAGAAACATAGGCATTCATTTTTATTTAAATTATAAAAGTAACAAACAATTATAGCCATAAGTATCATTCAAACACCATTAAAATTCTTCAAAATTCTTACTGTTGGATTCCCAAATTCATTGGCTATATTCACAAATTCGTCCAATTTACAAGATTCCCACACATGTTGCTACACTCAATGGTGAGAAATAAATGGTGTATACAGTTTATTCATAAAGAATTTGCTTGGAAAACACTATTGTAAAACAAATTCATTTTTGTAACGGTTTAATGATTTTAGTTTTTTTTGTATTTTCTTCTTTTGTTTATTTGTTAAGGGATATGGGAACCACTACATAATGCAGAAAAAGGGTGGTCTCTAACCTTTTTCTCATTAGAAATATAGGTCCCATATGTGTACCCTTTTTCGAGTGAAATCAAAAGGTGTTTCCAACTGTATTATGATTGTTTGCCACATCCAAAACATTTCAAAGCAAGAAATAACACCCCTAGTGGATTTTTTGTTAATGCCCTCAACAGACCCCAAGCCCTAAGGCTTGGGGACTCTCCTCTAGAATTTCTAATGCTTCATCATGTGCATCTTATTATCCTTGTGAGTTAATTTTTTAATGCAATCAATGGTCTTGGATGATTTCAAGTTCTTTGATTGATTTTCCGATATTGACCTTCTTACTGCTTGAACTAGCACCCCTTTGCAAAGCAAGCTATGTAGACCTAGTGCTAGTGATGGTAAGCACAAGAGAGGTTAAACACAATGTCGCCACAGTATAACCTCTATGCTCTCGAGGTAACTCCAGAACCCAGGGGGAGACCCTAATCATTGAAAGATATATGCAATCACCAACATACCTCCCATCAAGCCCTAATGGCTATGATCGGTGCCTTATCGGATTCAAGTAATATTAAACAAGACAGAATAATCATACGATAATGGAGTTTACTCTTTATCACAAATCCCAAGACAATTTACATTTTCCTAGGAAAGTCCTCGGAAAGGTGCCCTCCCTAGGGTTGGAAGATCTCTACACTTGTAGGATGAACCATAAATACTAAATAGTAAGTATTTATTGATTTTAAGCAATTTCACCTATCCTAATGCACTTCCTCAAATAGAGATGCCCTCTAGGTTTTATGAATAAAACCCTAGAGAAAATTTGTAAAGTAAACTAGAAACACCAAAACACAAATATTTAAGGATTTTTAGAATTATTTAGATTTTAGGTTTTTTAGTCACTATACTATTTTTATGTAATTTATTTTACATAAAATAAAACATATAAAAAAATTGATAAAGAGAGAGAGAGTTAGCAAGGATAAGCCAATATATAGAAAAAAATTAAGAATCTAAAATCAAATTTTAAAAAAAAAATAACATTTATATTAAAAAATAAAAACACCAAATTTTTTTTTGAAATTCAATGAAAAATCCGATAACGGATTCTTTGAAAAAAAACACATAGATTTTTTTGAAAATCGATGCCACCAATTTTTGGAGTTCTATTCTTTTCAGGGCCCACTCTTGTGACGGTTGAGGAGGGACGGAGCTATATATATATCCTAAATTTGTATTTTCTTGGTTTGTTTAGTTCTTTGTCATTTCCCACTCTTGTGACGGTGGAGGAGGGACGGAGCTATATGTATATCCTAAATTTGTATTTTCTTGGTTTTTTTACTTCTTTGTCATTTGCATATTAGGTTTTTAGAGACTTTGTTTCTTTGTTTATGTGCTCCGTCTGTTTCTGTGGTCGGTTCTGTTTGTCTCTGTGTTGTTTGTTTGTCTGTATCTGTGTCTTTGTATTGTTTTAGCTTATGGCAAAGGAGGTTGAATTTCAATTTCAAACCAGGAGTGAAAGATGTTGTGGAGCTGTAATTGCCTAGGGCCATCACAAGTATGTTTGTATCTTCTTTTTATATTCATATATTCCAATATAAGTTGAGTGTTGTATGTTGGATTCAGGTGAAAATTAAGAAATATTCGGTACAGTAGGACAGGTTATAGTTTTTGAATTTGAATTTTGCATTTGAATTTCAATGTAGGAATTGATGATGCTATGAAACTGTAATAGCTGAAGGCCATGTCCATTATCATAGGTATGTCTCTCTGTATCTTTTTATATTCATGGTTCTGTTAGAATAGAAATTGAAATTATAGGTGGAATTCTTTGAAAGTAGAAGAAATATCTTAAGTTGGCGAAGGTATGATACATAGATTACAGAATGTTAGGTCAGAGCTCTGCATAATCTTCTTGATACATAGATGCACCGTCTTCTTGATCTGCATAATCTTCTTGATTTGCATCAAACCATCTGCGTCGTCTTCTTGATCTGCATAATCTTCTTGATTTGCATCAAACCATACGCTCCGTCTTCTTGAACAGCATAATCTTCTTGATCTGCATAATCTTCTTGATTTGCATCATCGCACCGCGGCCGTCTTGTTGCCCGGAAGAGCAGTTGATGCATAATCTGCCGTATCATACCATAATCTGGTGCTGCGGAGTTGAGGTATACCGAGCAGTACACATTATTCAGCAGAGGTTTTATTAGGGTTATTGGAGAAGATACAACTCTGTGTCTTCCATTTCCACCATATTCTTTAAAATAATGTTCTCCCAGTTTCAAAAAAAATGAAAGCTGTACAGCAAGCATGAAGATGACTGAAATAACAATTTACAGCAAGCATCGTGGTCATTCCCGCAGTCTTTTCTTATGTTAACATATATCTCATAATGCTACAATCGCCCAATATATGTTATGGTCATTACGAGATGGATTTGCTTAGACATTGCAAAAGTGTTAGTGGTAGAATTCATTTGTGGTTTAATCTATTTTTAGCGGTAACATCCATCCATTAATTGTTTAACATGTTAATCCTCTGTTTATAATCTCTGCCATTTGTTTGAAGAAAACATCTGTTAACATGTTACATAGGTTAATTTTTGTGCCAATACATGATAAATAAAGGTTAATACGAGGCTGACACAGATTACATTAACATGTTAAGGTTTTTTAACACAAGTTAATAACTGGCACACATATTTGGTGGTAAATTTGTAGAATTGATTTTTTTATTCACGGGAAATTCAGCAATACTTCCCCATATTAGTAGCTCGAACCATGACCTCTCCCCAAACCGAAAATGTAAGTGTGTGCACGTCTTACCAATTGAACTAACCTTGGGGCTAAATTTGTAGAATTGATTAACCAAACTATGTATAATTTCGGAATATTGAATCATCTAGCTGTGGATTGGAGTTTAATAAAAAGGATATATGCATAGAGCCTCATGTTATTTTATTTATTCTTTTATGTTATTTTAATTTTTTTTCTGGCTAACAAACACTGTTAAATAGTTTTTTATATTTAATTTAATTTATTAGTTTTTTATTTAATTTAATTTATTTCTAGTTTTTTTATATTTAATTAACTTATTAGTTTTTTATTTAATTTGTTAAATAGTTTTTTATATTTAATTTGATTTATAAGTTTTTTTTAATTTAATATATATTTATATTTAATTTACTTTATTTCCAATTTGATTTCAATTTTGTTTTTAATTTAATTTAATATTTATATTTAATTTAATTTATTTAGAATTTGAGTTTTATATTTTTGTTTTGTAAATTAAACAAAGTAAAGATAAATTTTATATTTTTTAATTTTAATATATAAAAACAAAATAAAATATTTTTATTAATATTTAATATTTATGAGATAGAAGTGTAATTCCGTGCTCAACGTGGAGATGACACTTGTCACATAAAAAAGTCGGCTTATATATCTATATATATACAATCTATATATATACAAGTCGGCTTAATAATTAATAATCTTAGGTGTATATATATATATTTGTAAATATATATATATATACAAGTCGGCTTTTAACTACATTTGTTTCGTGCTCATATTGTTTTTCCTATCCCGCCTTGATGCATTAAGCGATCAGAAGCTTGAAATCACCAATCCATTGAATGTGAGTTATTTTCTTAGTTTCCATCCAAACGCAAAGACATCCCACCACGGCGGCCATGGATTGCCTCTCTTCTACTCATCCACGTCTTCTGCTGCTGCTTGGCCATCATTCGTCATAAATGCTCTCAGAAAGACGAAGAAGAGCCAGGCTAACGCGAATCTCTCTGCGTCCAAAGCTGCAACCGCGGCCGCCGGAGTGTCCTTTCGCTACAGCGAAACTCTGATGGTGGAAGTCATGGTGGGAACTCCTCCCCAAGAGCAACAGATGGTGCTGGACACAGGAAGCGAGCTCTGTTGGCTCGAGTGCAGCTCCCACAATGCTTCTTCGAATACCACATCATTCGATCCCATTCTCTCGCTTTCCTACAACGCAGTACCCTGCAACTCCACCGTCTGCACTGAACAAGCCGCGGACTTACCTGTTCCCGCCGGTTGTGACGACGACGACAAGCGTTTCTGCCATTTCACATACACGTACGCAGATTACACCCCCGTGGAGGGAAACCTAGGGAGCGATGTCGTTACTCTTGAACCTTCAAACCCCACGGCGGCGCCTCTACAAATTCCCGGTGTGGTGCTCGGTTGCGCATCCTCCGCGCTGTCGGGCACGCCGGGTCTCGTGGGCTTGAACCGGGGTACTCTATCCTTCGTTTCTCAACTGCCAACCCTCAATACTTCGCGCAAATTTTCATACTGTATCGCCGATCGTTTCCTTTCTGCTAATTCTCCAGGAGTCCTTTTCTTTGGAAATTCTCCCTTTACCAAATATTTGAATTACACGCCTCTGTTTACAATAGCACTCCGGCTACCGTATTTCAACAGAGCGGCCTACAGCCGGAAGTTAGAGGGCATTAAGGTTGGAAACAGCCTTCTACCAATCCCCAAATCTGTGTTCTTGCCAGACCACACGGGCGCCGGGCAGACAATGATCGACTCCGGGACGCAGTTCACTTTTCTTGTCGTGGAGGCGTATGGTCCACTCAAGCAGGAGTTCATGCGGCAGAACCGCGGGCGCCTAGGGAACCCCATGGGAGATAATTTTGTGTTCCAAGGAGCTCTGGATCTCTGCTACCAGCAGCCCGTTAGCGCGTCATTCCCACAGATGCTCAGCCCTGTGACGCTGATGTTTGACTCTGCACAGATTACGGTGGATGGTCATCAGCTACTGTATCAAATACCCAAAAGCAGCGCTGGCAATAATGCTGCAAACGGCATGGTAATCTACTGTTTCACATTCGGGAATTCGGATTTGGTGCCGGTTGAGGCAAACATTATCGGCAATCACCAGCAGCAGAGTCTGTGGATAGAATATGATCTCCAAAACTCGCGCATTGGATTTGCCAGGGCTAGCTGCAACATCAATTGACATCAAGATCCATCGTTTATTCTTTTTTTCTTATATTAATGTTTTGTACCAATGTGGCATCATTCTGAACATACAACAGAATTTTGCGAATGTATCTATTAAAATTAATCTATGTAGAATGTTCAAATTGTTTCATTCGCGCTCACCATAATAGTATCTTTGTATAAAAACATGTTACCACCGGAGTTGGAATTTGGTTCATAAAATTTAGTTAGAATTTGCTTTACAAAATTTATTTTAAGTTGCAGGTTTTAAGGTAGTAATTTCGTATATTTCCAAAACTGTTTAGTTCAAATAAAATCCAATATAACCATCTTTCGACCAAATAAAAGGTAAGAGAACTTAAATGAAATTACTTTTCTTGCACTCTGATTAAGAACTCGGTTTTCAAAAGACAGTTCAAAAAATATCTTCCACAAATCATATACAAATAACTTAGGTAGTTTTTCAAAAGCTACACCACCGCCTTTGTTCAAACAATGAAAACAGAATCTTTTGGCACTGAACAGTAATGGTGTTTTGAATATTTTCTAAGATTAAAATTACGTCTACAAAAGACGGCTAAATAAAACTTCCACCAAGAATATATCTAGAAGATTTCTAGAATGTTAAAATACTTAAACTCTAGTACTGAAATGTCAGCAATAATATATCTAGATTTTAGAGATCAAATATTTCGAGGTGCAAACCCTTTTTTGGAGTGTAATTGTTGAAGCAGGGTTTGCACCTCGAAATATTTGATCCCTCTGGGCGCATGATAGAGCCGGGTAAAACTGGATCTATGCTAGTTTAACCACTCCTTTAAGTCGACAGAAAGAATATGTACGAGCTTAATCTAGAAAGCACCAATCGAGCGAGCGACCGAGTTTGTGGAACCCCGTCTTCTTTCTGAACAAAACTTTGTTTTACGACATGGATGTAAGCCACATATTCTCATCGGCAGGCCAAAAGTTACGTTAAAGCCATGAACATGAATAAGAGTAATAGAAGTGGTTTTACTGTTATTTATTGATATTTCTTCATTTAAAAAAATTAAAACGTTCTTTATTTGATATTTCTTCATTTAACAAAATTAAAATATTCTTTATTGATATTTCTTCACATAGGTTAAAATGTTCTTTATTGATATTTCTTCACATAGGTTAAAATGTTCTTTATTGATATTTCTTCACATATATATATATATGTTTATGAGAGTTGGTTGATGCACAGTATTTGCAACATTTTCAATATGATTGAATTGCTGTATAAAAATTTTCGAAGTCTCATAATAAGCTGAAAGGTAATTAATGTATACATTCTCTATGGCTGTATAATTTTTTTTGAAGTTTCATAATATTGAGTGGAAGGTAATGGTCATTGGATAAGAATCTTTTAAATATTTATTCAAACATATGTTTTTTAAATAAAGTTAATGCACTTTTAGTTGGGATCAAATATTTAAACATATGTATTTTAAATAAAGTTAATACACTCTTTGTGATCATGGGATTGTCATGAAGCACTACTATTTTTTAGATACTTTTTATTATATATGAAATATTTTTTACATAAAACCTTGTATAGGCAAAGCTCCATATTTTTTTTTTAAGGTAAAGATAATTTTATCCATATTAAATATAATATATATTTTTATTTTTATTTTTATTTAATTAAATTTATTTAGAATTTGAGTTTTTTTTATTTTTTCTATAAATTTAGTTAAGATAATATTTATATTTTTTAATTTTAATATTTAAAAAAATTAGTTTTGAAATTCTCTTTATTGATATTTTTTCTTTGTTGGCAAAGTGGTGGAACTCCCCTGACTAGCAAGGTTGCTATTGGCTAAGTAATAAGTCGTCAAAATCAATCACTCGGGGATCGCACTTGGCCTGGACTGCACCAACCTTTAACATGGTTGGATTTTTTGGTATCAGATTACAACCGACGACCTTTTAGCTTAGAGAGGCGTCTTAACCATACCCCGCCACCAATTGTTCTACATCTCGCAGATCTCTTTATTGATATATTAATATATTTTTTTAGATATATATTTATAACAATCTAGATAATAAGTTAAGATAATATTTATATTTTAAATTTTAATATTTAAAAAAAAAATAGTTTTGAAATTCTCTTTATTGATATATTGATATTTTGTTCTAGATATATATATTTATAACAATATGGATGATATGGATTTGTGACAATTCTACATTAACAATATGGATGATATGGATTTGTGACAATTCTACATTCCCATTGCATTGCTGCATAATAAACAGGGAAAGGTAATGATGATTATCATATCTTGAATTTATTAAATGTTTATTCAATATGTTAAAAAAAAAGTTTTAACATGTTTTTATTGATATATTAGATTTTTTTACCGTTGGTTTATGCAATATGTACAGGATTTTAGAAGTTGGTTTTTTTTTTTTCAGGAAGAAAAAGCCTGTCCTTGATATTCTTATTAAGAATCAAAGGGAAGTGTAAAACATGCACCCAGAAAGAGTTACAATTCAAAATTTGTCAGTCAATAAAGAATCAACATCCGGTCGCGGCCAGGGGGAATGGCAAGCAAAAGTGATTCCCATCAGAAAACAGTCTCATCATAAAGAGGATCTCTGTCAATCATCCACTCTATCGTGAACCAATAGGATCAGAGCTGCATTTCAGAAGCATCCACTCATAAATCATCTATCAAGTTACAGAAGAGTATAAAACTCCATATATCCAAGGCTCAAAAGAGCTGAAAAGTATCATTTGTGACCAAGTGGTCATCAAAAAATTTAGAGAAACAGCCAATACCCGAGACAAAGGTGAGTGTTGCTTTTGAAAGACTGTCTGCAATCCGGTTGTGTTCACGATAGATGTGACTGAGAGTGAGACCCGGAAAGCTAGATAAAAGCTTTTGAGTTTCCCTGCACCAGTGATGAAGTTCTGGTGGGGTGAGAACAGAATGACCCCCTGCCCAGTTAATGATGACCAGAGAATCACCATAAATGTGGGACAGCGGGACACCCATCATTTGGGAAGTGAACAATAGGGCCCAGAGACCCAATAGTTCGGATTTTGTATTGGAACCATATCCGACCCCCAGCGCGCAATCCAAATGGTGATTTTTATTGAAAAACACACAGTAACCAATACCAGCAGCTGATGAGTTGGAGGCACCATCAAAATACCCACAAGGAAAAATCATATCAGGTATGCTTCCAATTTGTCTATCATATTTTTTCTTCCTGCAAGTCAACATAGGCCGAGAGATAGACTGTTGTGTTGAATATAAAATCTGATGAAAAACACCACTGACAGTCATTTTATTTCCATCAAAGATTTCCTTGTTCCTCGCTTTCCATATGGCCCAGATAGTATGATGAGGCAGGAAGAAGTGAGGCGAGCTGCGTGGGATAGTATTAACCCAATAATCCATAAGCTTTTCAATAGAATCATACTCGGGTGGAATATAATACTGGAACTGATCACATAAAAGAGCCTGCAAATACTTCCAAAACATACAGTGAGAAAAAAGGTGAAGAACTGTCTCCTCATCAGCGAGACACAGAGGGCAAATACCCGGACCCATTTTACCTCTTTTTTGAAGATTATCCCACGTAAGTACCTTGTTCCTCAGCACCAGCCAAGAAAAGCATCCGATTTTCCTCGAAAGAGATGTAGACTAGAGTGAAGTAAACATGCGATTACCTGGAACAGGACTGTGAGAACCCACAATACAATCGTAAGCTTTTGCTGCAGTAAGCTTCCCATCTTTCTTATTAAAATCCCAAAGGAGAGAGTCCGGTTCATCTGATAGGCGAATACCAGTTTGAATTAAATTCTTGACAAACCTGTTCCAGATATCTTTCCATTCCCCAGCCAGAAGTAATTCATCAGCTGTATACCAATACTGACAGGCATCCGGGAGAATGTTATGTACCTGTGTAAGAGAAATAATATTCAAATCCTCCAAGTAGGATCTCAATCCATCAGGAAAGTGAAAAGTATCAGAGGAACCGATCACCGGATCTATACCAACCAATATATTATTTCCATTGCCCACCTGCCAAGCTAAATGTCTCCCCATCCAAGGAATAGTTTGAATGAAACCTCTCCAAATAGTTGATACTCCCCGAGGATTAAAATTTTTTTCCCGAAGCCACGAAACCATAGAAACATGTTTCAAATACTTGGCTGAGAGCACCCGGTGCCAAAGACTGTCAGAGAAAAGAACCTCCCAAAAATTTTTTAACCGAAGTGCTATACTAGTCCAGAAGAGATTCTTAATGCCCCATCCTTCAAATTTTTTTGGCCAGGATAAATCAGACCAACTGGCTAAATGATATCGACGAGTATTTCCATTTGATCCCCATAAAAATGAAAAGGTGATGCTTCTGAGCTTATTCAGAATCGCAGCCGGGATAGGGGCCAGACCCATCCAATAAACAGGAATACTACAGAGAACAGATTGAACCAGGATCAGCCTACCACCCAGGGAAAGCAACTTGTGGGTCCAAAGACTGATTTTCTTCTCAAATCTTTGTACCAGCCAGTACCAGTCCCTGGTTTTATAACAAAGGGGTTTAATGAAGAAGCCCAGATAGGATAAGCCCAAAGTGATGGGTGACATTTTATAGGGAATAGATCGAGAGAAGCTGAGAAGTTCCGACTGTGGAATATTATGGTGCAATAGTACAGACTTGTCCAAGCTTATGGACATACCCGAGGCTGAACAAAAAGTATCCAAAATGACATCAAAAGCAGCCCATTCCCGCAGAGATCCATAACCCATGACAATGACATCATCCATAAAGAGCAAATGTGTTAATGCAAGTGTAGGCGAGATCTGAATCCCTCTGATAAGGCCATTATTACGAGCATCAGCTATAAGGAGACTGAGACCTTCTATTACCAGAATAAAGAGAAGGGGTGATAGGGGACAGCCTTGACAGATACCACGAGTGGCAGGGAAAAAGTCGGAGGGGATCCCATTAATAAGCATAGAAAAGGTGGTTGAGGTAAGACAGCCCAAAATCCAATTAACAATCTGAAGGGGAACTCCAATTTGTAGCAGGATAAGGCGGATGAAAGTCCAATTGACTCTATCAAAAGCATTAATCAAGTCAATTTTGAGGAGGAAAGCACAAAGGTTTTTTGTTTTAATAGAGTGGAGAGATTCTTGCCAATCCCAATCGGATCAATAATCTGCCTCTTTTTAAGAAAACCATATTGTTCCCGAGAGATGCCAGAATCCAGGAAGGGTTTTAATCTGACCGCAATAACTTTGGAGATAAGTTTATACAATAGGTTACATAAAGAAATGGGTCGAAAGTCAGCAAATGATTGAGGATTGTCTTTCTTAGGAATAAGGGCAATGAAGGTAGAATTCAGAGAGGCTGGAATGATACCTGTAACTCTGGTAGAGTCTACAGCAGAGAGAAGTTCACTTCCCAGAAAATCAAAAAAGTGCAAGTAGAATTCAACAGGCCATCCATCTGGACTCGGGCTTCGATCTTTTTTAAAGGATTTAAGAGCATGTTCTATTTCCCCAATGGTAACAGGACAGGTAAGATCAGAAGCATTCACCTCAGGTATCATTCTAGGATAGAGATGGAAAACCTTGAGTTGCTGAAAAATACTGGTACCCCCATCATCCTTAAAAATGTTAGCAAAATGTTTCATACCCAATGATTTGAGAGCATGCTCATCATGAAAGGAAGTGCCTGAATCATCTGAAAGGGACCAAATCGAGTTTTGATTCCTACGACCCGATGCTAACAAGTGAAAGTACTTGGTATTAGAATCCCCCTCTAGATTCCATTTGGCCCTACTTTTCAATTGCCAGGTAAGAAGAGTATGATCCAATATCTTCTGTCTTTCAAATCTGAGGAATGCGAGACGATCCTGTTCCAACGAAGACAGAATACAATGGTGGGAATTGGATAAGAGAGAAGTGATGTCCAGTTCAATAGAGGAGAGATCCAAGTCTTTCTGGGCCTGCTTGGACTTGATCCACACCTTGGTATCTTTTTTAAGGGAGCAGAGCTTCCAAAGGAGGGAGTCGAGGTCCGATGCATAGTCTTCCTGACCAAGGAGGGTCCAAGAAGAAGTGAGCCAAGAGGAAAAATCAGGGTCAGCAAGCCAAGAGCGATTGAACTTAAAAGGGTAGTTGAAAGAGGTACGAGACTTATTCCATTCCAGAACAATAGGAAAGTGATCAGATATGTCAGCACAGTGTGTCCATGCACGATGGATACCCATGAGGGGAATAAGAGAACTGGAGATCATAAACCTGTCAAGTCTTTTGCTAATGCCATCATCTCCGGCACGACCGTTACGCCATGTAGGACCCGAACATGGGGGAGCAATATCCATAAGACCAAGAGAGTCAAAAAGGGTGGAAAAATGATGAGTGAGGGGATCAGGGGAGGACTTTTTACCTTAGATTTCAGATGAATTTAGGGTGAGGTTGAGATCACCACCCAAGATCAAGTTTTGTAAACCCAGGAGCCCACCCCTAAGAGCTCTGTCCCAAAAAGATTCCCGATCTCGATAGGGTCCATAAACATTGAGTATCGATAAAGGAAATGAGAGACCCCGAAAGGAGGCAGAGAGTAGAATACCCGCACAAGTGTGGAAGGCTTTGCATCTAACCTTAAGAGGATTCCAAGCAGATAAAAGGCCACCAGAGAGACCAGAGGCCCCTATAGCGCAAAACTCCCAGGAGGGGAAAAGTTTGGAGAAGGCCGACAAAGCAGAAAAAGAACAACACATAGTTTCCTGGAGAAGAATCATATCAGGGCAAAGAGTGGGGAAGAGTGAACGGAGGCACTGAAGTTTAGACTTGCCCCCAAAGCCCCTAACATTAAGGGAAACAATAATCATGGATCACTCTGAAGGGGAGACAGTGCTCTAAGTCCCCTAGGAGGAGTAATACAATCGGCTTCTAATAAACGATCTGAAAGAGGGATGTAAGGGGGAGACTCTGATGATAGATCCTTCTGCTTAAAGCCCTTCTTTTTAGCAAACCTGATAGAGTTTATGTGGAGGGTAGAGGGAGAGGTAGGAGTAGTTGCTGTAAAAATAGAGAGGTTATGTTTAAGAGTGGGGTCAGAGAAAGAGGGGTTGCCAGTGGGGCAGTTGGTTTATGCACATGATTTGCAATTTTCTGTAAATTTTAGAGAATGTTAATGAAAAGAAAGAGAGATACTGATATTTTTTTTCATTTTTTAATTTTCAAAGTAATACTTAAATAAGGGTGTCTCATATATGTTTGGTTTTGAATTGCAAATATATGGATTTTTTTTTATGTAATTTGGAAGAATGTTAATGAAAAAAGAAAGGTAATGTTTTTTATTTTTTTCATGTTTTTATTTGGAGTAATGTTTAAATAAAGATGCATCTCATATTTGTTTTGGTTTGTTATTTTTTGAGGAATCCTTTGAACATTGATTAGATGTTATTTTCAAGCATCCTTTGAACATTGATAGTTGATTTAATGGGTTTTGTATAGTTTACTATTTTTGAGAGTTTTGTAAAGAGATATTTACAAACATATTATTCTTAATATATATAACTATTATTTTTTTGGGATGGGATTAAACCCATCTAAATGCTCTAGATGGTGGGGCGCCCCATCATTTTTAGAGTAGTCTCTTATAGTGTTGTGTAAAGATGATGTATGTTTTTTTCACATTTATTTTCCATTAATTATCTTCACATAAACTAATTTTATAAATTCTCTAACATAAATAAACTTCATTTTCCACAATGTTTTCACACAAATTTATCTAACACAAGAAACTTCATCATATACCTTTGAAATTTTAATCATTTTTATTTTTGTTTTGCTTTAAAAAAAATCATATATTTACTTTTGTTTTTGTTATCTTATGTTTTCATTTCTTTTTCCAATTTTTTATTTTACTTTTTATTTATATAAATTTACATTATTAAGTTATTATTTGTATTTATTTATATGGTATTTATATTATATCTTATTGCTTAAAAAAATTATATATTATTAATAATAGTATATTGTTGTATTTTAGTGTATTTTTTAGGTGTTTCTTTAGTGCACTATTGGGGTATGTTTGCGAATTTTGTACATGTATTTGTTTGTCACTTTACATGGTAGATGGAATGATTTTTATGCTAAATGTTTTTTTTAATGCAAGTTTGTGTTTGTGTTTGAAATGTTTGGTAGATGAAATAATTTATATGTTTTAATGTTTTCTCTATGCAACTTTGTGTTTGGTAGATGAATTGACTTTTATGTGTTTTAGATAAAAATAATGTTTTTGTTTGCAATTATGTGTTTGTGCTTGAAATCTTTGTATATGTATTTTGTATGCAACTCTATGTGTGTGAAATCTTTGTACGTGTATTTTGTATACAACTCTATGTTTGTGCTTGAAATCTTTGTATATGTATTTTGTATGCAACTCTATGTGTGTGAAATCTGTGTACGTGTATTTTGTATGCAACTCTATGTGTGTGTTTGAAACTTTTGTACATGTTTTATGTATGCAACTCTCTGTTATCTTATCTACATTCTTGGGTCTTCTCTAAATGGTTCCCTCTTTTAGAAGAGGGAGTCGTCATCTACCCCTGTGCAAAAGGGTTTTTTTGTAGTAATATTTGTTTATGTTCAAGATAAGGGAACAGATCTTTAGATCTGGGCAATGGTTTTGGGGCAAGTCGGGTATGTCCATGCAACCATGGTCCCCTACTTTTGATGCCTCTATCGCAATTATCTCTTCAGCACCAGTCTGGGTCAAGCTCCCAAATCTTCCTCTACACTTTTGGGGACTCACCTCTCTGCAATCCATTGAGAATTCCCTCGAAAAGTTTCAAAGCAGAAGTCAAGAAACGGAGACTACCCTCACCACCTATGCTCGAATTTGTGTGGAAATGGATTTCAGTAAAGGATTTCCAACGGAAATCGTCCTACAAGGTAGGGCGAATCCACTTTAAATGCGTAGCATGTTATGAGACAAGGCATTTATCCCTCAATTGCAAAAAATTCTCGAAGAAAAATAAAGAAAGAAAAACTTATCGAAATCCCACCTAGTGGATCGGTGCAAATCTTGAACACCAGTAAATACGGAAGGACCCAGATCTTTTAGAAAAAATTCCACCATATGAAAACAGTAGTAATCCATCTCATCTTTCAAAAGAAATTCCAACACATGAAAACATCAGTAATCCATCTCATCTTTTGAAAGAAATTCTAGCGGATGGAAAAAATTGTGAAACAAATCAACAAACAGGGAAACCTCCCCCTGCCTAGGAAACCGTTGAGCCTTCAATTCTTCCTATCTTTAAAAGTTGGGCAAATCAAGCAGAAGAAGAAGATTCACAAGATCATCTCTAGACAACCATGCAACTATTAAAAATCAAGAAAATACCAAGGAATGGATGAAAGCCTTAAAAAAGAAAAAGCTTCCTCAAGCCAAGCAGCCAATAAAGACTCCTCCTGATTTAAATCTTTGTATAGACGGTAGTAAGATCAATCATTTATGTTTTTTGAAAGTTGTCTTCAAATGACAATTTTGAAATTTGTAGAACCATTTTCTTATACAACTGCTTGGTTAATACAAAACATAATCATTCTTGTCTTTAAAAGAACATATTACTTATAAGTTAAAAAACAATACAACTAAACTAATTTTTAATATATAATATAAAAAACAAATTAAAAATATTAAAAATAAAATATTATAATTTTTTTCATGTTTAATTAAACTACAAATTTTGTAACTTTATAATAATAATATTTTTATCATATATTAAATTTAAATTGTTATCGCATATTAAATTTTTATAACTTTTATAAAACTAAAACAATATAAAATAGTAAAATTTATGATAATATCATAATTTTTATTTTATTTTTCCAAAAGAGTCATAATTTTTATTTAAAAATATAGATTAGAAAACAATACAAATGAAATAATAATATATAATATAAAAACAAATTAAATCATAATTTTTATTTAAAAATAAAAAATTAAAAACCATATAAATAAAATAATAATATATAATATAAAAATAATTAAATATTAAAAATAAAATAATAATAGTATTTTTTATATTGAATATACACATTTAATTAAACTACAAAGTATAATTATGATAATGATATTAGTTATAATAATCTCATAAATAATAACATTAATTATAAATTTAAAATACAAAACATTTAAACATTTTAAAAAAAATTATTAATAATAAAATTTATGATAGCACGTCATTTTACTATTAAAAATTTTACATTTTGTTTTTTAAAAAGTGAAATTAATTAATCAAATTGAAATAAAATCTACAAGATATTGTGAATAATGACATTTTGTAAATGCAAGTTGATGTGTTTGTTTTATTTGTAAATTTTCTTTATTTTATTTAATGGAAATTTTTTAGTTTTTAAGTATTTTTTATACAACAATATGTATTTATACCAAAAAAAATTATGCAATAGCAATATTGAAATAATATATGAGGATGATAGTTTTTAACATCCCACTAAAATCAAATTTGGTTTATCAAACCTTAAAAGAAAAGACTTACGAAAAATATTTCATTTGTTTCAAATATTATTCCTATTCTTTAAAACTTAAAGAAGAGCGTCTTTCAAGCTCGCCATAGTTTTGAGGAGTTAGAAGGTTAGAAAGTTCAGTGTTTGAGCACAAATTAGAGGTCATGTTGGAGCATTCTAAGAGAGTGATTTTCATCTTCAATGCTCATAAAGTCAAAATGATTTATCATTTTGACTCACAACATTTTAGCAATCATCTAATGTTCGTTAAGATAGAAAAATAATTATAGTCTCTTTATAATACCATAGCTTTTTTTTAAATCTCTAAATCTTCAATGCACAACATTTTCTCTTTACACGTAGAAGTTATAATATTTGTTATGTTATTGATACTTTGCAAAGTGTTAATTTAATCAATCACACAATAATTTAACCGTGTTAATTTAATCAATCACGCAATAATTTAACCAAGTCATTGCATTTTTAAGTCACCCTCGCTTAAGTTGTTTAATTTGTGCTTGTCCATTATATCAAAGCTATACTTTTAGTGGGGGGCATCTTCGTTTCTAAGAGAATAAGATAGAGTGTATTGCTCTTAATTTTAAGAATATAAGTAATAAAACACTTCCATAATTGTTGTATCCCCAAGCTTCACAACTATATAAAATAACGAGTGACAAGCATTTTGAAAAAAGATTTATTTATGTCCCACATCCCACATCATAAGATTTGTCTATTTGTAGTTGTTTTCAAGATCAAAGTAGGTTTTCCACCCTTCATTAATCCTCTTCTCGATGTTGAGCTTGTGATGTCTGTGAATTCCTATATATTTATTAAAAGTTACTTCCTCTAGGTTTCTATTGTTATATACAAAGTTGTCATAAATGTCTTTATTAGATTTGATAATTAGTTGATGATTTTAATGTTTATTAATGAAATAATGTTTTTTTTGTATGCAACTGAGTTGGTAAATCTTTGTCCATGACCTTATTGGATTTGATAATCAATCAAATTTGTATTTATTTACTAGATGAGATTATTTTAATGTTTGCTTAATGAAAACATTTTTTTTATGCAACTTTATGTGATTGTGAATCTTCATCCATGTTTTTCTTGCATGCAATTCAATGTGTTTATGGATCTTTGTACATGTTTTTGGCATATACCTTTATGTTTATGGATTTTTGTACATGTATTTTTTATACAATGCTATATGTTTGTACTTGTATGCAACTTTGTGTTTGTGAATCTTTATTCATGTTTTTTTAATGCTTTTAGTATGTAATGTTGTGTTTGTGTTTTGTGAATCTTTATACATGTATTGTCTATGCAATGCTAGATATTTGTGAATATTTGTACATGTTTTTTTGTATGCAACTCTATTTATGTGTAGGTTTATAATATTGTATTTCTCTAAAACATTTGTGTAATCATAATTCACCCGTTATCCTTATTGGATTCGATAACCAATCAACTTTGTATTTATTTACTAGATGAGATGATTTTAATGTTTGCTTAATGAAATAATATATTTTTTTTGTATGCAACTTTATGTGTTTGTGAATCTTCATCCATGTTTTTCTTGCATGCAATTCAATGTGTTTATGGATCTTTGTACATGTTTTTGGTATATAAATTTGTTATTGTTTATAGATTTTTGTACATGTATTTTTTATACAATGTTATATGTTTGTATTTGTATGCAACTTTTTGTTTGTGAATCTTTATTCATGTTTTTTGTAATGCTTTGTTTGTGAATCTTTATTCATGTAATGCTTCTAGAGTATGTAATGTTGTGTTTGTGTTTTGTGAATCTTTGTACATGTATTGTCTATGCAATGCTAAATATTTGTGAATATTTACAGTACATATTTTTTTGTATGCAACTCTATTTATGTGTAGGTTTATAATATTTTATTTCTCTAAAACATTTGTGTAATCATAATTCGCCCCCCGAATCAAGCTAATCATCCATTGCCTTGAAGTCCTTACGCGCCTAGATCTCTTGCTTCACACAATCAAGGTAATGCTTCAAATTCTCCGACACCTCTTTATAAAACTCTTGCTTTGCCTCAACCACCTCGTGCTAGATACAGGGCATGTGAGTTGTTCGCCAATTCCCCCTGGTCCTTTGGTCGCCTGAGTCCAAACCATACACCCTACTAATGGCATGTGACACCTGTTCTCCACCATCCCAAGCCCCTACTTAGCTCAAACTTCTTTGGAATCAATTAATAGCTTTGACTCCAAGCTCAACACAAGCACAATATGGTTGACCAAGCAAATAACATCAAACAGCAAATAACATCTGAAAATCTTATCAATACTCATTAGATTTGCATATTACTTCAACCCAATCTAATCTTTTTGTTTGAGGAATAAATGAGCTATACGTGCTCTCATTTAATATTTATAAGTGCTCTTTCCTAAATATAAGTTTTCTCCCATTTAATATTTATAACTGTTCTTTCCCAAATATAAATATTTTTAATTTTGAAATAAAGTAAATGTAAATGTTTTAATTACCATACATTGTTAAAATTCAAGGTATAAAAAATCACGTGCTTCTTTCCAAAAGACATTATGTCAGGCCTCTTTCATTTAGGAATGTAACATTTATAAAAATTACAAAGTATTCTTTTTCAAATAAAAATATTCTTACTTTTAAAGTAAAGTAAATGTAAATGTTTTAAATACAATACATTGTTCAAGGTATAAAAAATTACACTATAAAATGTTGGTTTCCAAAAATATTATGTCAAGACGTTTTCATTTAAAAATATAAACAATTAAGTTAAATAAAAACAATTTTACATATTTTTTTAAATTAAATTAATTTGTGTTCGTTACCCTCTTGACTTATCATATTGCAATGGAAGCTTTACTTTAAGCATATGTAGTTTGTTTCGATATGTGGAGATTTTATCTTCTTCAAAAACCACTTTATTTTACTATAATTTTTTTAATCTATTAGTTTTAACAAGGTATGTTGATATTTCAAAGCAAGTCCAATTTAATGCATATAAATAAGGGGATTAGTTTTTATTATTATTTAAAAATGTGGTATGTTTTTCTTTATTCATAATATTTGTGGATGGAATAAATAATCTGTAAATTCTATATTTGTATTTTTTGATGACTAACATTAAATCATCTCACGTATTTGTAAATTCTATATTTGTATTCTTTGATGACTTAACATTAAATCATCTCAGCTTTGCCAACAACTTAAGTTTTTGTATGTTCTTCAACTTCACACAGTAATTTGTAGAAAGTACATTCAATGACATACAATGTTGGATGCTTTCCACTTTTTCTAGCTTGGAACAACGGTTAACATGTATGAATCAAAGATTTGTCACCTAGTCCATTGCTCATATGCTCTTCAGCTTCTTAGGGAAAATTGCATTCAACTCTCTCAAAGATACCAATGTTTCAATAGTTGTTTCGCTAAGGTATCCAAACATTTACTAAAACCCCCATTCATGAAATTTTTCTTATATATATATAATCAAATTTATATTAAGCACAAATAAAACAAACATATTTTGTAAATCAATACAATCAAAGTTAAAATATAATTATGGACTTAACCCATTAGCTAACACAACTTGAGATATGAAACATGACATAAACCTATTATGCAGTTTTCAAGTGTCAACAGATCATGCTCCCATTTCACTTCATACACTCCAACCTTTGTTCATCCACAAAAGCTCATAAAGATCAAGGTAGGAATAGTTGTAATCCTAATCTCAGTAGAAAACATACTATACTCAACTCACTCAACTAAGTAAACATAGAAGTTGACAAACATTTCAATTCATTGCAGTTCTCTATCGTCAATTTTTTGAGGTTCCTTAAGTCACCCAACGAAGGTGGAAAACATTTCAATTGCTCACATATTATGAGCTCCAATTCCTTAAGATCCTTTAAGTCATATAGGGAAGGCGAAACTGTGTGCAACAACAAGCTTCCCAACTCCAAGACTTCCAAATTGCTCAACTCTCAAATTGCACTAGGCAATTCTTTTATATTGAAATCATAGTTGCCAAGTTCTGATTGGGCTCAATAAGAAATACTAAAAAAATTAGGGAATATACATCCTACAAATATAAAAATATGTTATGTTTTCAAAATTCTAAAATATCAATATTGATTATTATAACAACAAACATGTTCGCATACAAAGTATTTTAAGTATTTTGTTTATCAATTAAAAACCAATGCTAATATTAATAAACTATTTTGTTTATTATTTAGAACCTTAAAAACTTGTAACTTAGATAATTAAAATACTAAAAATTTAATCATAAATTATAAATAATTAATTT
>LPNX010675877.1:869698-891274 GCA_001517045.1 Pseudotsuga menziesii
TGATAGGGTGAGCGAGGACAGAGTTAGGATTGTCTAGTACCAAGGAGATAGACTCAGTGAAGGATATGAGAGTATCATGTAACTTGAGTTATCAAGGAATGGTCAACTTTCGGGGAAAGAGGTCAGGAAGGGCCGGCGCTATGCTTGAAGATCAGTGCCTGTTCAGCCTTGGGGAATGGAGTCAGTATCAACACAGCGTTTCAGTGAACCCACCTGGGATATGTCCTGATCTATGGACCTAAAAAAGGATTTGGCCCAGAAGATTCAGGTTACGGGAAAATCAGCAGAAGGAGGGCTAGCGTTAGGGTTTGGAGAGGCATATCTGCAGATCCAGAGCCACCAAGAGACTATCAGCTCAGCATTGGAGTATAAATGAGATCAGGATGACCTGATCTACAACCCCAAATCAGAAAATTTCAGGAAAAATCAGATCTAGAAAAGTCAAAATCTGATGAGGGGGGCTAGGAGGCTGAAAGTTAATTTTTCAGATCTAGGGCAACCTTGCATGAACTAGCTCAGTGTTGGGGGTGATTTGGACTATGTGAAACCCAATCTATCAATCTATGAAGTCAAAAATCAGAAAAATTCAAAACCCTAGCAGGTCAAATTTTCAGTGGGGGCGCTATGTAGTTTTCAAGCTAAAAATCAGATCTAGGTCAAACCAGCAAGAATTTGAGTAGTGTTGCAGTAGATTCAGTGAAGGGGAGGCCCAATCTATGAAACCCAGCAATGGTTTTGCCAAATATCGGATGGTTCCCAAATTTAGTATTTTTTAAGGGTTTTTTAGTATTTTAAGGGTTTTCAGAAAAATGGAAGGAAAACAGGTACAATGGATTCAGATCTATAAAAGAGAAGAGAATTACCTGTTGGATTGTACCTGGAAATGCTTGTAGAAGTCTTGACAATGATGATCCTTGCTATCCCGATCAATTCTGGAAGATCCAAGTGATTTCTATGACAGATGTAAGCCCCAAGCCACCAATGCACCCCCTACCCTGCATGAGCAAACGTCAACAATATCAGATTTGCTAAGACAAGATAAAGAAACCAAATGCTACAGAAAAGTAAAACGAAGTAATCATAGATCACAATGAAACTAATGAAAACCCCCTGATCCAAGGCGAAGATAACCGAACGAGTTGAGGCCCCCCTGCAAAAACACTCCAGCCAAAACACCCTCCTGTAGACAAGACAATGATAGCGGAAAAAATATAGATCTCACATGAATTTCCACAATGCTAGGAAGCAAAAGACTATCCAATCACCATTTGAGAACATCATATGCAAAGCAGATCCAGAAAATATCCACAGAAAAATCTTTCTATTATTCAGATCCAAGAGCCAAAAACCCTTTACAAATGAGAAGCTCTCTCCTTTAAATAGAAATGAGAGAACCACAATAATAACTGAATCCTAACCACTTTCAAAATGAGTGGCTAAGATTAAAAGCTAAAATATTCTAATCAATGGTTGAGATGAGCTCAACATACAATACACAGATCAATATAACCATAAAGTACCAAAGTGGACTAAATCACCCATAAAGAGGGTACCCCACTCAACAAGAAATAAATGAAGCACATGGTGGATCCATGGAGTGTTGACTAACTCCCTCTGGGTGTCCCCATGGCACAATAAAATAAAATAATATTTTAATTCTTTGGCTTTGTGCCTCCTTGAGGAAATCGTGAGCCTTTCAAAAGCTCCAGAAAAATAATATAAAAATGCCCAAAAATAGGTGTGGGCCCAATCAAGTGCTGCAACTGCTGGAGAAGGTGTGGAGGAAATCACTCTCATCATTATTACTCATCCCATGTCATTTCCTTGCCTCAGTAACCCAAATCGATTTCTTCAATAGCCATTTAATCATTTTTTAATTTGCCTCGGGAAACATGAACCTGCCAAAATAGACTCCTAGGGTGCCTGCATTGTCAAACTGATCCCACTAGGCTCTCTGGGATGGGGGTACTATGGTACAAACAAGTGGTTGCACCCCTATGCCCATACAACTCCCTAGGAGATCCAACTGAAACATCTCCCTGCTCAGACACATCAACCTGTGAAGCAAAATTGCATCAGAAAGGCAAAATGAGCCTGATCATATCTGCAAGTTCCCGAAACTGAAAATAAACTATCTCATTAGAGTCAAAGAGTCCCAATCCATCCAGGGTGTATACTCATACCCCTCTCAGGTCTCTATCTGATCATCAACCATATCCAATAGACAATATAAGCATCTGTAAATGATCAGATACCAATAATATAACTCAAACTATCATCCATCTGCTACAAGTGTTATAAGGCAAAGACATGCTCTACAACTCATTTAAGCAAACAATCACAACAAGTAGCAATCATTTCACTCACGGTACATCAACCAAATACATATATAAGGCGTTGTTTATTATTACTCAGACTAGACTTTCAGGACTATACTCACTTCATAGTTGTAGTCAATTTGCTAGTGAAGGGTGAAGGATGAAATTGACAATGTTAAGGCAAAGGATGACTTCCTACTTAACATCATGACACTTTGGATATGGAAGGGGAATACTCACTATAACCAATGCCGGACAAACAACAACACAGGGAATGGCAATGCCTCACAAATGGTTGAGTTGTTTAGAGAGTGCTTATTCAACTTAGGCATCATGACTACATCAAGCTTGATCGAGTTTTATTAGGATAATCAATTTTATTTCCATGGCTGTTTTGGCCTATATAACCCTTTTGGACTTCACCAGTGCTTAAAAGCACAGCTAATCACAACTTTCATCCGGGACATATTCATATTTATAAGGTCAGCAATATTTGGATATAGCATATTTTTAACCATTGCTTTTTTGGACCTTTTCTTATACCCTTCAAGGGGTATTTTAGCGTTTCATTGCTCTTGCCCTTTTTCACATATGTTAAGAAACACACTTTTAGCATTTTCATTTTCCATGGGCGCATATATAATATTTCCAATACAAGTAGTACATGAGCTTTCAGTTTTAGCCAACAACATCTCAAGTGACCAGGGGGAGTTCTGCACAGTGCCAAACATCGGGACAACTGACCAGAATGATTTAGGCATACAATCCAACTCACCAAAGGCAAGTTCTATCACCAACTCAAAGCTGAGACACAATATAAACAGGGAGGTTTGTCCAACAAAGGTTCTAGCGGGGGAAAAGGTTCTCCATGCCATAAGTCAAGAAGTCAGTTGGGTTGAAAACTAAACTGGAAGGTAATGGATGGGTGGAGACAATGAAAGGTGAAGCCAACACTAGCAAGCCAAAACAATGGTGGGAATGACTACCTCTATTCTCCCTAAGGAGGGTAAAACCAATGAGTATAAATCATGAACTTCAAAGTCAGAGTAGGGACATCAATACATAATACAAATACATCCAAGTCCATATAATTATGACCACTAGATCATGACACCACATGTTAATACATGTCACAAAAATGAGTATAAGAGCAATGATAACCATAACACAATATAAAAACCCGAGTCATAATCATGCATATAATCCATCTGAACCATCATCTGTCCAATGGGAAAGTACTGATATAAATTTGGGCATCAATAACTGCTCTATAAATGACTAAATGACTACATCAATCCTCAAATCTAAGTGTCCTGAGACTTAGTCCTGACATGGGAGAGTACGATAGTCCACAAATAAAGTAATGATTCGACAAAACTGCTCGTCTTAGCATCTCATCTGAAATAGATCTAGCTGAAAAATGTATTGTATCTGAAAAATAGAATATGGTAGCCCGGCTACTATATATGTGATAATAACTGCTGACAAACTGTTAATTAAGTAAAAATTACCAAAAAATTGTGCTTTATAGAGGATTAATCTTCTATTGTGGTTCGATAAAAGGCTTGTGATAAAATTCATAGACCTCTGCTTCGTTAGTTTCCAAAAATTTCCAAGTCCCTTGCTCCATCAGGAGTCCTTGTTTTGAAAGGCGGTCAGCTTCTGAGTTCCTTTCCCTGTACACATGTCAGCAAATAATGGAACCAAAATTTGCCATGAGTCTGCATACTTCTTCATAAAGTGATGAGAAGGAAATGTTTCTACATCTTTGAATACGATTCACGCAGTTAATCACTACTAAAGAGTCCTCAAATATTTGAAGCCTTCTACAATTTTTTTCCAAAGAAAAACATAGAAGGAGTTTTAGCACAAGGAGCTCAATGAAGTTATTTGATCCTTTCACTAATCCCATATGAATTTTGAAGTGATGATTCTGAGATAAAAAAGGGTAGCTCCTCCTCCACAGGTGCGATCTTGAGAAGCACCATCAAAAAAATCCCAAGGAAAAGAATAGTCAATCAATTCTTCTGAGATGATTCAGATTATTGGAGAGTATTTGGTTTGTGGGAAGAAAGATAAAATGTCTAAGCCTTTTTTTGCAATGACCTGAGTTGAGGACGCCTTTTCTTGGAAGATAACAACATTTCGAGCAAGCCAGATACCCAGATATGTATAAGCGGCAGGGCTTTTAGATGGGAAAAGTGTTTTGAGGAGGACCAAGCTTTCCAAGCATATTCAAGGGAGAGTCCTTGCCAAACCAGTATAATATTAATCAATCATTGTGAATGAGACCAGACCTCTTTCGAGAAAGGACAAGTGATGAACATGTATGTGGTGTTTTCCTCCTCATTTTTGCATAGTGGGCACTAGCCTGGTCCTTCAAAGAACCGCTTATGCATTATGTCCCATGTTGGGAATTTATTTTCCAGAGCACACCACATGAACTTTTCCTTCAAAGGATAGTTAATCTTCCAGATGCCTTTCTTCCACCACAGTGGATCACCTTGGAAAGCAGCAGCGCTTAGGTGTTGGTATCCCGTCTTGGGAGTATAGCTTCCATGAGCAAAAAAATCCCAAATAAGTTGATCATGTGAATCAGTGAGCCTAATGTGAGAAATTCATAGAGAAGTGATGAACCTATTCCATTCAGTGTTCCAAAGGGCCGGGAGGTTCAGATCTCTAGACCCCTTCCATCCGTGATGCCATAAATTAGTGGAGGTTGTATCAGCAATCTGATTGAGATGGAAAAATCCTTTGTGATTTAACAAAAGGATGAGTTGATGGGTCTACAAAAATACGCACCTTTGTGCCATTCCCAAATTTCCAAGCCAACCCATTATGATTTAGAGGAAAATCACTACAGATGGCTTTCCAGATGATTGTCCCCGAGGGGGGAGCGGTAAAAACTGCATTTTTTATCCAATCCCAAAGAGGGACAGGGGAAATGTATTTATGATAAACCACCTTAGTCCAAAGGTTGTTTGTGGAGATGAGCCTCCATCTTGATTTTGCTACTATGGCTTTAGGAAAATTCATAATGTTTTTGAGCCCCCATTCCCCAAGAGATTTGGGTCTGGTGATTTGATCCCATTTCACCCAAGGAAGAACCTTTTGGTCTTTCTTCCTAGACCATAGAAATCTAGAACAAGTTTTTTTATACTTTTCCAGAATAGATTTTAGGATCGAGGCTAGGGACATCCAATAGACAGGGATAGCTTCAAGGACCGACTTGACTAGCACTAATTTGCCAGCTCAGGAGAGCCATATGTTGCACCAAACATTAATCTTGTGTTCCACTTTAGCTAGTAACCAATTCCAATATTCCTTTCTGTAGCATTTGGTTTTAGCCTGAATCCCAGATACATAGACCTTCATCTAGTGTTGTGACAACAAAAGGGAAGAGGACAGAGAAATTCCTCAGTTCATCTACTTCTAGATTAAAAGGGGAGAGGGTGTATTTTTGCTCATTCAGTTGCATTCCTGTGGATTTGCAGAAGAGGTGCAGGATTTTAGACAGTTTTTATGCATCCCTAATTGAGTCATTGTAGAATATGAGAATATCATCCATAATCAGAAGATGGGTGATGTTTAAATTAGTTGCTATCTTGATCCCTTCAAACAACCCTCTTCTTTTTGCTTCCAATAAAACTCTATGAAGACCTTAAGCCACCAATAAGAAGAGCAAAGGGGAGAGTGGGCACCCTTGATGGAGCCCCCTCTCTGAAAGAAAGAAAGGGGATGCTGATTCATTTATAAGCATGGCAAAAGAAGCCATAGTAATGCAGGAAAAAAACCACTTGATGAAAGAGTAATTAAAACCCAAATGTGTGAGAAGGAGTCTTAGGTAAAGCCAGCTTACCCTATCAAAAGCCTTTGAGACATCAATCATAAGAATTTCTCCTTTTATCTTCTTGAGTTTTAAACTATGCATCCCTTCTTAAGCTACACCAAGGGCTTCATGAATCTGTCTATTCTCTAGAAAACTAAATTGTTTTGGCGAGATATTTTTTGAGAGGACTTTCTTGAATCTTTGAGAGATGACTTTTGCAACCACTTTATAAGTGATGTTACATAGAGAGATGGGCCCGAAATCCTCCAAGTAGTCTGAATTTTTTGTTTTTGTAATGATGGATAAAAAAGTTAAGCTAAGGGGAGGATGTAAATGGCCATTTACCCGAGATTATTCAACAAGGTGAAGAAGATCAGGCCCGATTGTATCATAGGCTACTAGGAAAAATTCTATGGTCCAGCCGTCTAAGCCAAGGCTTTTATCCTTCTAAAAAGTATGCAGAGTTTCCTTCAATTCCTCCTTTGAAACCTCCTCCATAAGGTCCAGATTTTCTTCATCAGAAATTCTCCTAGGAAAGAATTGTAGAATTTGAATGAATTATGTAATCGTATCATGTTACTCAACTTTGAAGAGTGTATCGAAATATGTTTTACTGATCTCGATCAAGTCTTCAAAAGAAGAACACCGCTCATTCTTAGATTTCTTGAGCTCCCAAACGGTGTTCTGCAATTTTCTTCCTTTTGTGAAGGCTTGAAAGAATTTTGTATTATCATCCCCACTAGCCAACCAAATGGATCTACTTTTTAACCTCCAAACTTCTTCCCTTTCTATATTATTTCGGTTTGATTCAAGAGAGATCAACTTTTCTTTATAATTCCGAGTAAGAAAACCACCTCCCTCATAATTATGAATTTCGGCTAGCCCTGCCTCAATCTGAGTAATGGACTGATCATCCTCTTCCTTTTTAGACTTTGCCCAATCTTTGAGAAGATGTTTGATATAGGTGAGATTTTGAGCAAAATGAGTAGTAGCATGATTTTCCTCGTCAGCCACAAAGGGGATCCAGTTGGTTTGGATTAGCCTGATAACTTCTTCATTCTTTATCCAGGCTGCACAAAATTTGAAAGGGCTGAATGGATTTTTAGGGTTCCTGAAGATTTCAAGGCAAATCGACACATGATCAGAGTCACCTCCAGAGTCAACCCATTGTTTTAACATCAGGTCATTTTCCAGAAGACTCTCAGCCAGTAAGAACCTATCGAGTCTTTTTGCAATTTTGTTTTCCCCAATTCTTCTATTTGTCCAAGTGGGATTGAGCTTGATGGGATCAAGATCTACAAACTGAGTAGCCTGTAAAAAATGGACAAAATAATTTTTCAACGGGTCCTGCCTTGCCCTTGGACCTCATATTTCATGAGTGCCTAGGGTAAAATTGAAGTCTCCTCCTAGAACAAATTTTTCACTCTTTACCAGAGGGAAGATTCGCTGGGTCTCCCAGAAAGATACTATGTTATTGCAGGGACTGTAAATATTTATAATGTTTAAGGATATATCTGCTTCATCCCAGTTCATGGATTCCCATACCAAAAGAGGCTCCCCAAGAATTCAAACATTTTACCGAATACTGAATCTAATTGATTGCCAGTCCACCCGAGTGACCTCTTGCACTCTGAGATAAAAAGGAGAAATATTTCGAGAGGGATGAAAATAGGTTTGTGACTCCAGGTTCTGTCCCTAAAGTTTCTTGAAGGAGTATTACATCTGGTTTATGCACCAGGAGCATCCTCTTAAGGGAAAGTTTCTTCTAGGTACTTGTGAGACCCCTGCAATTTAAAGAGAGAATTTTCATTGGGGAAACCCTTATGGGTCCTGCACTGCACTAAGCGCCCTGAATATTGTTTTTTGTCTGCTATTAGCTTGATCCCTTAGTGCTTTATGCTGAGCAAAGGAAAAATGAGAGGGTCTACCCTGACTCTTTCCTTTTGTGGGTAGGTTTGGATTTGTTCCTAACCCTGAGAAAGATGAGACTAGGTCAGTATTAAATTGAGCACATAGATCTGTGGACAAACACACAACTCACAAGATAGATCACACAATTTACTCAGTTATTGAAGAATTAAACAATGCAAAAATGGCTTGTAGTTGTGAATGCTTTTCATTAATCAAGGAGTAATTAGATAGATAATTACAATGAAGTACAATGGCTTTAATAGCCACAAGCAATTCGAATCCACATGAGGAAATTCGAATTGATTAGACTCTACTTGACTGTAGGTAACTAAGACCTTGTCTAAATCACTATTAGAGGACTCAATAGTTAACTGACCTTATCTAAACCATAACCAGAGTTCATTGGAGTTCTAAAACACAAATCAAGTGTTACATTCAGTGTTAACTAAGGCTAACTGACTGTGGTAGGTGAGAAATGCGCCCCTCCTGAGTTCAGTCAAGTAAACCTAGCGCTAACTAAATGTAGAGGACTAGAACTGAATATAACTGACACCTAACTTAGATTAACCAGTCATGAACTACACTGAACTGACCTTGGTTGGTTTCGGCACTCCCAGTGGCTCCTAAATTGTAGGGATTGGTCTAGGAGGCTCCTAAACTGAAGCAATCAAGTGCAATCAATGGCAGTGAGCCTCAATTAGTGTTCCCCACACTTTAGTAACTGAAACATGTGCCCCAATTAGGCCAAGTAGACCCAATGGTGTTAATGACTATAAATAGACTAGATGGACTCCCGATTTAGACATGAATCCCGATTTAGACATATGGCCAAATTGGACAAGGGAGGATTAATAATCCTAACAGTCAGGAAGAGCCGGGATATCCCTTGACCTAAGATGAAAAAATATCAAAGAGGTGGAGGTGGAGCCAGGGAAGGAGGTCTGAATTGAGGGGGGAGAGGATGTGGAGAGAGGTGTCGCAGAGGGAGGAGGAGGAGGGGAGGGATCCATCAGATTAGGGGGGAATAAATAAGTGGAGGTGTTTCCGACAAAGATGCATTTAAGTCAAGCAAATGAAAATAAACCAATTTCTTGTTCAGAGAGGCAATTGAAACCTTACCCTTGGGATGTAACGAATCCTGTTGTAGTGGCTGGTCCGACCCGAGATCTGGAGTCTCAGCTGGTTTTTTTGGAGAGGGAAAAAGATACCTCTGAACTTTCCACTAATTGATAATGCTCTCTCCTGGCTTCCCTAGAGAGGTTCTTTCACTATCCAAAGTCGCTTCTTCCCTTGAGTTCCATATTTTTCGTGAAAGAACCTTTATGAAACTCGGTTGACAATTTTTTGCAAGGTGTCCCATTGCATGGTAATGATGGCACATGAAGGGTATCCCTTCATATTATTTCTGATAGAATTGCCCCAGATGAGATTTATGTGCTCCTGGATATTTGTTCTTACATTAAGGGAAACAAGGATGCACACGATTGTTTTCCTTCATGTCCTCTGAAAAGAGAGATCTGCCTCCACGAAGACACCAAGCACATTTCCCAGATCTTGAAGCGAATATAAGTTCCATAATTCCCAAGGGAGCCCCGAAAAACAAACCCAGACCGAAATGGTATCTAAATTCTCACAATCTGCATCAAAGAGTGGCATCCATTTCTTAAGCAAGATGGGTATTGGCCCATAACTCCAATGTTTCTTCGATATTTTTTCAACATCCTCTGCACAATTGAGTTTGAAGCTGAACCAACCCTTTATAAGGGAACTTGTTTCTGGTTCATACTAAAGCATGCTCAACCAGTTTTTTCGAACCCAAATTTCTAGGTCTTTCGAGCTAGGGTTTCTTCCTCTTAATTTTCTAACCAGAGCCGATTCTGCCATAACCCCATCTTTACCTACCGATACATTAACAACACAGACATGGTTTAGGGGCCCGTTGGTCGAAATTATGCACTTGTTCTTCTGTTTATTGCTAGGGTTTATCTCTAGACTTCTCTGCCATCTTGTGATCCCTCCCTATTTTCCTTGTTGTTGTGATCCAAGCTAGACTCAGGTGGGGTTCTTTGAAAATCACCCAGATTTAGGAAATAAGTTATGAATCCTTCTGGGCTGAATCTTTCCTCTTTGTTTGAAACCAAAGGGTGCGACCGATCTAGAGGTTATGGGAGAGATCCAATCCAACCCATTTCCAGAAGCTCGAAATCGCTAAATAGGTCCTGCTCTAATGGCGTCAGAGGGTTCAACTTCTGATCTTTGAAATATTCTGATTGAACGATGGTAGCACCCATAGGAGAAGTAAGCCTTAATTCTGCTTCATAACTAGAAGGAAAAAGCGAAAACGGGCTTCCCCTTAGTGTCGGTTCAAGCGACCTCACTACTAGCAGTATTTGTGAGGGAACTGCAAGTGGTTCTGGCAGGGTATTCGACGGCTCAACGTTTACTCTGGTTGGATTTTACCCTGTAGGCTTGGGTGCAGTCCCAACTGGCAAGTCTTCCGAGGGAATCTAGACAACAACAGTGCCATTAACTACGCGGGAAGTCAGTTTAGAGAAAATTGTTTCTTCTTGCCACGGGTCCTCCAAATAGTCAAGCAAATCTTCCTCGTCGTATGCCATGTGCTGAAAACTGAGTTAGATAGTAAGAAAATAAGCTCCTGACTATGGCAACAGGTTTTGCTGCAACCTCGAAGGATTTGAAGAGCTGTGGAAATCCTCATTCTCTCTGCCATCTAGAACTATGTTTATCATTTCCTAATATATATGTGTGTGTGTGTGTGTTTGTTTCTAAGCTAAATTAGTTGATAATGTGTTTTCCTTTTTCTAATATGTTCTACCTATAACTCTCCCAACATCATTAGCAATAATTATTAACGTATTTTTGCTCACTTGCCTTGTCTTGGGTATCATCACCACTATACATAATTCTTGGTACTATTAACCTCATTTCCATCACTTTCACCATGATATGACCTCATTAACATGCCTAAAACTGAAGAAAAGTCAAAGTTTGACCTAATTAGCTTTGTGCGGATTTTCCCTTAAATTTCAGGATGGCACATTGCATCAAAAACCACGATTGAGTTCCAAAACCATAATTTGGTTACTCTTAATTGATGTGCACTTCCCAAATAGTAGTTGCTTAAAATGGATATACTCTAATCATTATGGGAAACTATATTTGCTAGTCTAGTCTTGAAAACCTAAATTCCCCACTAAATCATCAATGAAAGGGGATCATTGGCACTATATATAGATCCTAGTATTGTACACATTGTTTCTTATAAATACATTCATCAATGTCACAATTCCATATATAGTAAGGTTATGTTGCCAGAATTCCTATTGAGTGTGAGAGAAATCCATTACTCTTATTCCTTTCACCTTTTGGAATCTTGGAATATGTAGAAGATTCTAACATCATGTAGAAGAACTCTAATAGCATGTAGAATAGTAGTAGATACTTTATTCTATTAAGAAGGCACGAGATGTATATCTAGCTACTAAGATAATTCTCACAAGCATGCACAAGGAAAATAGAGAGAAGAAAAATAAGACTGAATACATTAGAAGTGGAATGTGATCCAATATCTTTCTATGTATTATTGATCAAATGAATTGATGATTATTACAATATTAATACATCCTTATAAAGGAAAATTGAGTTGCTATAAGACAACTCGTGCTAGCTCATAAAGCAGGCTTACTAAAATATGATAAACCCCCACAGGTGACTAAAGCACTTCGTAAATCAATCAAGGACCTCACGAATTGGAAAATGCATGATTAAGTTGTCATGAGTGATGAAAAAACATGCTAATCATGGGATCTGGAGAGAAAATCATGGAGGATAGGTTGGAAACAAAAGATAGCAGTTTCCTAGTAGACTAGCTTTACCTTATCCATTAAAAAGCAAAGGAAAAGCAGTATAAAGATAGAATCTGCAGGAAAGTGCAGTTAATAATCTGGGAAGTCAATAAAGTAGGTAGGATCTATCTAGAATTAGGATAAAGGAATTCCTGGGGTATATATGGCAAGTGTTGACCAAGTGGTTCAAGTGGATGCCAACTATCTAGGCTAGTGGATAGGAAATTAATCAGAAATTATTAAAATTTGCCATCCTAAGTATGGAGTGGATTTATAATATTCCAAAACCCCCATTAAGTGTTACTTTATGATGGAGTTATATGAAATAATCAGAAATATAGATACATATAGGGCCCAACAACAAGGCTATGGTCACCCTTTACAATTATTTTGTGAGGAAAAGTGAGGAAAGAGGAAAAACCACATGGGGAAAATCCTCCCTCAAGAAAGGACAAGGAACAAAATTTGAACAACATGTATTCAACATATATTTTTCTTCACTTGAATGAGCTAGCTAAACTGCTTATGATAGAATAATTTGATAAAGAAGTTGTGAACTCCATGATCATGCGCTAGAGTGCAAGAAGGAAGAGGAGAGACTCCTTATAGCTCATCATTCGATGAAGTAGGAGCATTATATTAATGCTTATTTCTTATGTCATACTATGATCTACAAACACAATCTAAAAAGGAAAAGATATATGTGCATACTCCTTCCCAAAGAGTACAAAAATCAATACAGTCATTTCCTTGTATAGTTGCAAAATGGTGACGTGGGCCATGTATCTTCTTTTCAATCTGTTGTAGCACCTAACCAATTCTGAAATGAGGCTTAAATGACTCTGAAATATTAGAAATATTATCTTATGGAACAACAAATACCAAAGGTTTAGTGTCTCCATGAGGGTAGAGGGCCATAGTAGGAAAGGTTGAGCAACTAGGGAAAACTGATGGATGTAAAAATATGAATGATGGATGGACTTGATATTTGAGATCTATGGAGTTATGTATTTTGGGGTATCTAGTTTCTTTTTTATCTTTATTCTATGTCTAGTTACCGAAATAATATGAGCCTCTAATGAAGAAGTGTTGTGAGCGATCGATAGCAAAACTTGGCCAATATTTAGCAATAGTGAGGTGCAAAGCCCCCCTCCCCCACCGCACAGTTGTTCTACAAAAAAGAAGAAGTAGTCTTGCTAGCTATCAACCAATTTGAATAATGCACCAATAGTATTTTCCAAGATAGTAGTTGTAGCATTTAAAGACTTCATTCACAAGTTTATGGAGGTATATTTGGATGACAGATTGAGACAATGATGAATAATATGGGCTACAATCTGAACGAGCCTCATGGATTCTACAATGGCGGGGGCATACAGATTCCCTTATAGCCTTACATGACGAAAAGGCATAAAGAATATTATTGGTTATAAGATCATCAGAGGATAGAGATCCAGCCCTGGGTTTGGGATATATGTCGCTTGACCTCCCTTCCCCTCTTTGCACCGGATCAGACAGATTGCATTGATTTGTATATTATTAGGAGTATTCAGAGGCATGGTAGATGGTATGGATGATGTCATAACATGCATACCAACCTGCATACTTGCTTCTAAATCAGAATTATAATCATTTGAATGGAGTGAGGAAAAGTTGTTTAAAGACAAGCCAGGATCTAGTGAAAAAACACAGTCATTGGGAAATGAATCTAGTAGACTAATAGGTGGATTATTCAAGAAATACACTGAGATTTATGATTCTGATATATCAAAAAGTGAATCTATATTAGATATATGAGGAAATGAGTTAACTCTGACACTCAAGGCGTAGTTCATATTACCTTGGGACTGTGCACCATGACAGTGTTCCGAGGATTCAACAGGCTTCTCTAGCTCATCTAGAACTTCAATGGTATGCTTCTCAAGTAGTTGAGACATGATGTCCAACTTCTTCTTGAAAAATTTCTTCTTAGAATGAATTTCCTTGATGCAATAAGAACACATGGTTGTGCTCCCTTTCTTCTTGACTTTCTTCATTGAACCTTCATAAGTAGGATTTGATCTTTCATCTTCGTTATCTGACTTTGGGTTTTTCTCTTTCACTATTTGCTTCTCTTTTGACTTTGCATTCTTACTTCCTTGAACTATAGTAACATGATCCGTTCCCTTCGTTATTCTAAGAGCACTATAAAATTATTTTGTAATTTAATTTTCACTTTTTAATGTACAACCCTAGCAACCATGCATTCTCTCTATACAGCCTTAGCAATGCATTATTAGAATCTATGTCAAATGAAATTAAAATATTTCTCCACATTAAAATAAATAGGAGTCCCACTTGAGTGAATAGGTCGGTGCTGTGAACTCTCTTAAAAAATGGTACTCTTCCATTTGTAAACAGATTTCAAAATTGTATTAACCTCAACATGTTGGCATCAAACAACTTGCAGAATTATAATATGCTAGTCTAGTAAGCGGATTTCAAAGATTCATAAAATTAAATAATTTTGGTATAATTGGATCATATGAGTACTGTAAGGTGCAAGGTGCAAGGGGCAACAAAAATAACATTTGTGAGCGTGGGTGAAGAAAAAATTGGAAGAGCCGCATATCTGGGACTGGGATGGAGAAAAATGTTGGAGATAGAGTAGAACAAATTTTGTTTGGAAGATCAACATATCTAGGCTAGAGATAGAGCTGATCAGATAAAATGTTGGAGTTAGAGTCGAACATATTTTGGATTTATTGTGGATCTCTATTGGTTTTGATTTCTTTTAGTCTTACTTTGAGCATGGCATTGGCCATGCTTTCATCCACCCTTGTCTCTGATTGCTTAATTTTATGTTTCATTTTTTTTGGGGGCCTGGTTTGTTTGCGTTTGGATTTGGCTTGAATTTTTTATGTTTCATTTTTATGTTTTTGTTTTGGGTCTAGTTTGTTTTCATTTGGTATTGGCTTGATTTTTTGGGGGATTTGGTTAATCAGAGTCCGTGTGGAGAATGATGAGAATATGTATTGAGGGAACGAAAAATGAGAAGGTTGGGGAAATGAGGAGGTTGGGTTTTAATGGATGGGAAAATGAGGATATTGGGTTTTAATTGGTGGGTAGATGAGGAGGTTGCGAAGGTAACCCATTGCTAGGTATGCATTTTTAAAACATTGCATCACGCTCATTGCGATTTGTTATGTGAATAGGTTTTGATTCCTTTCTATTTTGTTACATTAATAGGTTTTGTTTTGCATTGGAGTGCAAAGACACTTTCAATGGAAATTAAAAGTTACAGAAGATGCAAGCATCACCTAGAAAATTAAAGCGCCACCTAGAAAATGCAGATGAGGAGGCTGGGTTTTAATGGATTGGTAAATGAGGAGGATGAATAGGTAACCCATTGCTAGGTATGCACTTTCAAGGCATTGCATCATGGTCATTTCGATTTTTCTATGTTAATAGGTTTTGGTTCCTTTATATTTTGTTATGTTAACAAGTTTTGCTTTGTGTTGGAGTGCAAAGGAAGATTCAATGGTAGATTACATAAAATGCAAGCGTCCTGGAGAAAATGCAGACAATCTTGATTTTTACTCTTACCGGTGAGTCTCTATTTTTTGGTTTCTCCTTTCACAAAGAAGCACTGGTAGTTTAATAATTGGTTTTAATAAGTAAAACTATTAAAATACAAAAAACAATTTAGTTATACATTCAGACATATAGAGAGTTTTTTGTTATCTAGGTATTTTTTCATTCTTATTTAATGTTAGCATGGTGCACATATATATAAAGTATCTAAAGAAATTAGTATACCCCTAGATTATTTATAGTGGAATGTGTGAGATAGTTGTAGCATGTGAATGAGGTATGCATAAAAAGAGCACACAAGAAAAGGATCCAAACCAAAAAACTGGAATCCTGGAAGGCATGAAGTTCCCTTTGGACGGACCCTAGAAATTTTACCCGCAATTTATAATGTCTCATAGCTAAAAGGGAACAAGCTACCAAGTCCTGATTACCATGAAGCTACCAGGTCCTGGTTATCATGGAAGAAGGTCTATGTGCCGTATTCCGTAAGCTATAACAATTAGTACTCTTTATCCAATGTGAGAACCATAGTCATGACTAGGATTCCCTATTTATTATGATTATTGTTGTTATGATATCAGACAATTAACTACATGTTTCGCTTTAGCTAAGCCTTTGTTTGTAGGAATTATTCAACCGATGCGGACACCACTTGTTCCTCTAGCCTGTATGGTACAAGTCTATAACAAAACACCACAACAATGTATCCTTTCCCTAGATGGTTAATATAATTGAATGAAATTACTCTTTTACCTCATATCTGAATGTTATAGTCTTTGTTCCACTCCCCTTCATGCAATTTATAGTATCTACAAAGAAGCATCAAAAAACAAGACAACAAGATAAGAGTAATAATATAGGTTAACAATCCATATTAGTGATCAAGGAATCTAGTAATAAATGAATGATATTAACACAAATCAAATATGGGAAAGGAAAACACTTTTGTATTAATCAAATAAGAAGGTAAAGCTACAACCAAATCCTTGATGTCAATAGCTTTGTCTTCCACAATGGTATTTGACACACTCACAACACTCTACACTCATACAAAGCTCTTTACACACAAACTCACTCAACTTTGCCTCAATACCAGACTTCAATCCAACAACATACGGATGCTTTCTTGGTCTCCCCTCACATAGTCCATGAAGCCTTCTTTTATAGGCCGAGGGAGGCTCATATGAGATGAGGTACTTTAGGAAAAGGATAGGGGATGATCCCTAAGGGTGAGGGGGTTGAGTGCCAACTCTCCCTAACTGATAAGAACTCCCTCCAACAGAGCTTTTGTATGGAATCTTCTTGAAACTTCCTTTTTTCCCTTTTTAAGTCTGTTGTCGCTTCTTGCAAAGAGGGTAAAGGCACTGACGCTTTTTTGTGAAGAGGGTAAAGGCGCTGGTGGTGCCTCATGTCAATGGACAATAGGTGCCGACGCTATGTCATAGGGAAGAAAGTGCGCCACCCTACTCAAGCTTGGGAAAAAACATCCAAAAGAATCCCTGGCCAAGTTCTTTGAAGGGTGTCAGGGATCAGTGTATATTTTAGGTGCAACAGAATGCCCCCCAAAGTATGAAGCTAGAAGGATGTGATAGGTAAAATACTTTGTTAGATATCGATCTAGTATTCGAGGAAAAGAGAGATGAGCTCACAACTAACATAAGAACAGTAACTAACTTATCTGACTCAATCATGGTTACAAACCAATACACTACATATCCATGAATATGACCATGCCATGGCTACCAAGAATACATTGTAGATCCATGATCAATGATGTAAAAAGAGGAACATGGCTACGAAACATACAAAGTAGATCCATGTTATTCGAACTTAATAGTGGACACAACTGCCAAACATACAATGTGGATCCATGTGATGAAATCAAATAATCCTCTGTCACAACCTGGGGATAGGCAGTTATTCGAATGAATGCCTAACCACTCAGGGTCTTCATTCCAATCCCCAAACGATACGATTCTAGCCATGTGAATAGATGTCCTGATGTCGAAAATGGTAGAAACCACTTGATTACTAGCCATTGATGTATATTGTTAACAAGTGTGATGGAAATCACCATTGATGTCAATGATCCCCAAGGTATATCAATACATTCTCCCAAGTGTGAATAAAGGTTTTGAAGTCGAAATTTCAACCAGAGGTCATTGATAAAAACCTACTGTCAAAAGCGAGGAAACCTTCCATTGAGGCATGCAGGCTTCAAGGTACTTGACTTGGTTTCTAAATCTAATTCTTGGATGATGTGCTGAAGTCGACAGGAATAAACTTGTCAAAGGAGGGCCATGATGTTTCCCCCATCATCGACATGAAACATGGAACAAAAGTTGATTTTGAAGTGATGAAACAACCATGAAATAGACTCATACATGACCAAATTAATAGGAAGGTAAAGTTATTGACGAAGTGGATTGTAGAAGAGACATCCTTTGAACAAATCGTGGAATGACAAATGAATTGGAAGCATTGACTTGATGAGAGGGGAACCAGATGTAATGCAAGGATATGGCAATGCATTCTTTGAATTGGCTCAAAAGAGTCAGGTGACTCATGAAAGTGGATCAACTCGATGACAAGATGAACTTCCCAACTGTTTGAAAATGAAAATGCACACAAATGCCATGTTCAAAGGTGGATTGTGAGCTAGGGGTGGTAGGTGTGGGGGGCATCTTACTGAATCCTGGAGGACAAACAAAAAAAAATTCACTTAGGGGCTGGGCCATAAGATGAATAATGAAGCAGAATGGATGGCTCTCTTGCAGGGTCTTGAACTCACAGACGCAATAACTGTCCCCAGTCTTGCAGTATTCAGAGACTCGAGACAATTCATTTACAAAATGATCCATGGTTATCCCACAGGATCCATAAATTGCAGAAGGCTGTATGATAGAATCACTCCCCTTCTCTCTAGTCGAGTCGAGTTTTTTCACATTCTCTGAGAAAACAACGCTCTCGCGGATGCTCTAGATAATCAAGGGGCCTCACTTCCTCAAGGCCACATCAACATAAATGACCTAGACATTGTCACCAAACCTATTCCCTAATGTCAAAATGCATACTCCAAATTTTATTTTACCTATTCTAAGTTTCATCTCACTCCTTCGCTTGGATTATGGTCTAATGTTTGATTTTTGTCTTGGAAACACATGGCCTACACTCACCCTCAGCTCCTCCATGCATCCTCCTGCCTTAACTCGCCATCCCCTCAGGCTTAATTGCAGGCTCAGTCAGCACGCTTCTTTCTAGCCTCAACAGTGTACCATGGCTTCATCTGAAAGCTTCATTTGCCCCTTCACCCTCCTTGATAGTCACTTTGGTGTTAATATTCATGACGCCGCTCCGGAGGAAAACCCACTCGTTGACAGGTCTGGTTTTGAAGAAGGTTCTCTCCCTCAGCTCGGTTCTTCATAGGTTTTTCCTTGGGAAGCCTTGCCTCTGTTAAGGGGCTTCGTGAAAGAGAGATTAGCATTGGCTGCTTTCCTGAATTGTTTCTATCCTTCTCGTTGCATCCCTGGCTCCTTTTAGCGTTCAGCTACAGGCCCTATGATGAATTTCCCCTTCGAGCAGCCCCTCCTTGAAGGTAATACTCTGACCCTTGTTTCTAACTGTACTGGCTAGGAGGAAGATTCGATAGGTACTCTCTCTTGTTGCAACCCAAGGGATTCTGACAACCTATAGCAAGAACTTTTCATTCTCAGTTCTGTTCTCTATAATTTGTCTTCTAGAAGCTGGTGTTGTAGTCTCTGTAGTGGACAGGTTTTCGTTTCATCCAGCTCAGTGCTCAATCCGCTGTCAAGCCTAAGCCTTCACAGCCACAGTCTTGGTCAATATTTTCACCAAATTTAGGGAATGGAACGTGCAGGGGAAAATGAAGGTCTTGCAGATTTGAAGGTGAATATTCGACGTTTGTATGAAATGGAATCCATATGAATTATGGACAATAGAGAGACTGCTAAAGAGGTAAAAAACCTTGTTGATGTAGTGGGCTACACTTCTTACCAGATTAGCAATCATGATGCCATAATAGACGATAATGAAATGAATATGAAGGAAATCATGGGGAAAGTCAACCGCATTTAGGAGGATTTGCAATGCTTGGTGCAGATGAACCAGGGAAGCCAAGTTCATGAGAACCCAACAGGAGCAATCCAGAACATGGAAGAGGAATCTGTCACTCAGCCCGTGGGGCACCTAGGCAATCCTTAATGTGTCTCTTAACAGTCTATGTTTTTTGTATCTTCCTTAATCATTAGTTTGTTTGAGTTTATACTTTGTCTGTAATTAATCGAAATATAAGAACCTTCTGTGGCATACTAAGTTCTATCTTCTGGCTTAGTTTTGTTTCTTTTTTCTATGATCTGCAAGAATACTTCAGTAGTAGTTTTTTTGTAATGAATGGTTGTGCACAGCCTGTTTAATACTACTCTTCGTTAAGTTTTTGTTAAAAAAAAAGGTGGATTGTGAGCTTCCATTGATATAAATGAAAAGATATTCCCCTTTCCCTTAATTTCCCCATCACGAAGGATGAGTACCTCTTTTCATTTTTATGAGTTCAAAGAGGGTAACAAAAACTTGTTGTAGCTCATTGGAAGATGATTCCATTCTCATATGTTTTATGAACCAAAGAAAGGAGAGGTTTGTTCCCAAAAGAGGGTCTTTCAGTGTTTAATAGAATGAGTCAATCGAAATCTAACTCGATATCATTCATGTTTAGATATTCTGAACGAATACGGAAGGAGACTCGGAATGTCCTTTTTCGTATGATTTAGTGCCTAGGGCCCGAAAAAGTATAAAATAATTCCCAAGAGAACTCTTCTAGTTGAGATCAACTAGATTATTCCTTTTTCGTAATTAGTCGATCCGAACCGAAAATGGGGTAAACTATCGTCGGAAAGACGACTCTTCAAGTACTTTTACGAGCATGAAGAAGACAAGTTCGCTTCGCAATCTTTTCGTGTTTTAAGGAGTCTGAAAAGAGCTTAAATGTGACTCCATAAGGGGCCCTCTTTTTCATAAACCACTTTTAATGAGTTTGAAAAATCAGAAAAAGTATACTCTATACGCTTTTACTAGGTTTTTAACGAGCATGTCAAAGGTATGAACAACACTCGGTACTTTTTGATCTTAGCCCAAAGTGTGAAAAAAGACAAAAGAAGCTCGTACCATAGACATAAATGCTTCATAAATATGACCTGGAATCTTCAAAAATCAAGTTAGGATCAATTTCATTATAAAAACTATAGAAAGTAAATGGTAAAAACCCTAAAATTTAAAATATTTTGATTTAATATAAAAATAAAAACCAAAATTGCTATAAAAAGGGGTAAATAGTAAACATTTTACCATTGTGACTTTTTTACCATAGTAAGAGTGAAATTGGTGAAAAATAGTTGATTTTCAACTGCAAATTCCAGGATTTGTGGATCGTCTCTGCTCGAACCGCTTGGACCAGGTAATAGATAACTCTTATTCCTTTGTTTTTGCTAGTGCATTTCTTATTTCTAGGGTCAATTTTCAAGTTTTTGGCCAAACCCCCAAAGAGGCAAAGCATATACAGGCTAGTGCATTTTTCCCTTTTAGGAGGTGCGTCAATGCACCTCTTGAAAGAGGAAAGGGCGCCAAAGGTGCTCTGTCAACTAGGGGAAAAGGCGTCGATGCTCTATTTTACTGCAAATAGTGCGCTAGCGACCGTGGATCCCAAAAAATCAACACATAGCCAATTTTAAGTTGTTTTTCTTCCTTTAAATGTTCCCAAATTGCTTCTAATAGATGTTCCATTGGTTTTTGCAAGAAAAACCAGAGGCAAAATGGTTATATGGAAGGAGAGGAAACAAGAATTGGATGACCTCCAAGCAAGCAATGACCCAATGACTTTGAGGGCCCTCTGTGAGTGTGGGCTTCTCAAATTCTTCCAGATACCAATAATGAGAGCGTATGTGCGTTTGCTAGAGCACATGATACATATGTCACTAGTAGAAAATGAGAAATTAATGACTAAAAAAATGACTAAAATCAGGCTATAAATGACTATTTTTGAGTCGATGACTAATAGTAGCAAATTACC